>RJWT010007802.1:0-27127 GCA_004365215.1 Cuniculus paca | reverse complement strand
AAAAGAAAAGAAAAGAAAACAAAAGAAAAGAAAAGAAAAGAAAAGAAAAGAAAAAAGAGAAAAAATCAGAGGCTCGCTGACTCTCTGCTCTGACCACCAGATGGCGGTGCTTCTGAATGTATCCAAATTTCTTGTCCCAGTGCAGCTAAATCAATGTCCCAGGTCTCGGACCCCTAGCTTCTCTTTGACTCTGGCTTGATTTTGGTCTTTGGTGACACCTGAGGAAAGAAAAAGTCACATCAGCATTCTGACAGGAGGAATTCTCTCCACGCTACTGCACGAGCTGTGACTTGTATGGCAGGATTTTGCCAGTCGCTTCTTTCCCCGACTCCTGGTCCAGGATTGGATTGTCAGATTTCTATCTACAAGAGAAGGCAGAGTCCCCTAACCCATAAGCTTTGTTCATACAATCTCTCAATTGTTGTTGAATTTAGTTCTCAATGAAGAATAAGGTAGTTTAGGAAAGAGCAGTTAGAGAGAAAGAAAATTAAAAAGCATGTTTTAAAAGCAAAAAAAAAAAAAAGAAGCATTAATTTTGGACTGGGAATAAGATTTGGATTTGGTGTTAACTGCCTGCCTGACCTTGGATAAATTAGTCTACCTTTCCGGGGTCTCATGGTCTAATGCGCACAAGGAGGGGTCAGATTAGGATGATCTCTAGGCTTTTTCCAGCCTTCATCTGCCTGGGTGCCAAAACCTCTCGTTTTTTCTGGGGGCGGGGGTTGGCAGGGGAGAGGAGCAGGTGAAACTGCACCTAGAAACAGCCACTCTGAGCGCTGCAGAAGCTGGAGGACACGGGTCCAGCGCGACCTGAGCAGGATGTGCCGCTTCGTCATTGCTGGCCCCAGCCCCAGCACGGACCATACATCATTATTAGATTCCCTTCATCGTGCTAATTGACACAGGATGAAAAATATCCAGCGAAGGAAGCAGCAAATGCTTTTGCAGGCAGCCAGAGCAGCCTGGCAAATGGGAGAAACTGCTGTACAAGTTAACTGAGATTGAAAACTTGCCTGCTGATACCTTGTAGGGCAAATGTTTCCAGTTACTGCGACAGGATCCACCTGGCTGTGTGAGTTGAGGGAACAGAGAGAAAGGGCAGTTTGCTGGGACCCCATCTGAAGGTCCAGATCCATGGAGAACTGGACAGGAAAATTAAAGAAAGGTTGAGAAGAGAGAGGAGAAAGCTTCTTTCATCACCTCCAAACTGCAGAGAGGACCGGGTCCTCTTTGCACTTCACAGTTGGCTGAGCAGTATTTTCTCTTCAGTCCAGGACTGTGGGGAAGGGATTGTCAAAGTCCAAATCCTGGCTCCAGAGCTGTGCTTTTCAAGGAAGTGGGGGCTTGCTCCTTAGGGGACATTAGGCAATGTCAGGAGACATTTTTGGTTGTCATAAGTGAAATGGGTGTTGCTGAAATTGGAGTCTGATGTGTAGCGACCAAGAGTGCTGATAAACCTTTTGTACACAGGACAGGCATCCTGTCTTCCAACAAAGAATGATGCCTTCTAAAATATTGATGGACCTGGGGTGGAAAACAGTGCTCTAAAACAACTCTTTCTTTGGAAAAGTAATCTAACCTCTCTGGGTCATTATTTTGTTAAGCTGTAGTACTAATTTTACATGATATGATAGATCACTGCAAATTTTTTGCTAATTTTCCCTCTTCCCAACTCTCTGGTCATGTAATTTTGCAGTTCTTGCTGCCAAGACCCAGAGTCTATTTGGCACCCCTTGAATTGGGGCTGGTTTTTTTACTTGCTTTGTATAATAAAGTGCCCAGAAGTGATTCTCCAGGCCAAGATCTTAGAGCCTTTGTTTAGTTCTACTGTTTCTTCCAGAGCTCAGTTGTACACACAAACCTGGGCTAATCTGCCAGAGGATGAGACACTGTATGGGAAATAGCTTAGTGGTCCTATCCTATAGCCAGCCAATTCCTAAATGCAAGAAAGAACTCAGTTTAAAGTGAAACCATCTACTGACCTATAGCTGACCACAGACTGCAGACCATGACTGAAATAAGAACCCAGCTGACTCATAGTTCATGGGCAATACTAGATTCTCGCTGTGTTAATCCACTTAGTTCAGGGTGTTTTGCTATGCAGCAACAGACAGCTGATCTACATGGGCTTGAAATTAAGACTCAATCAATAGTGAATCTTGAAGGGAAGGGGAGACTTCTCATGATTTGCTTCTTTTCTTAATAGCTGGCATTTTGAGAAGTGAGAGAACTTTAAGTGGCTCAAGATGTGCACAGCTGTGTCCTTGGATAGCCAGTTAACGGAGCTCTCTGGAGGTGGGTTTGCCGAAGGTCAATTTTATCCACTCACATCAGGTTAAGCCACAAAAGGCAACTCTGACTTAAGCAATCACCAAAGGGCACCTGTGAGAAGGAGCCTGGGAAGCTGATGAATAGAGTCCTCAGGGCATTCAGGGCCTCTTCTGGGACCTCAGCAGGAGGGACTTCTCGAATGCTATCAAGAGTGACTGTGTCCTGGTCCCCTTTCCTCCCTCAGTAACTGTGCTCAGGATCCCAGGGTGAGAGAATCTGACTGGCTTTCCTGTGGCACCTGCCTTGCCCTCAGAGGTGGCTTCATTTGTTGGACAGCTCTGCCAGCCCCACATGGAGTGGGAAGGAGCAAGCCAAATAAAACAGCAGATGCCCTCTGCCTCCCTCATCGCTACCTGCTCCCTGACACACACAGTGCTAGAGGTGAGGAAAAGTGAAGGAAATTTGTTCCACATTTTTGGTATATGGTCTGGACATCTAAGATGTCTAGTTGGAAAGTTAAAGACCTTTGAAATTGAAAAACAAATTTCGATCTCACTTTGAAGAACTCTGTAAGGCCCTTTCTATGGTTTGGATCTTAAATATCCTCAAAGGCCTATGTGTTAAAAGCTTGTCCCCATCATGGTGGAATTGAGAGGAGGTGGAACCCTTGGGAAGTGAGACCTAATGGGACATCTTTAGGTCACTGAGGATATGACCCCAAAGAGACTAGGAGCCCAGTTTCTTCCTCTCTCTCTTGTTTCTCAGTTACAAGATGATCAGTTTTACCCTGCTACATCCTCCTGCCATGATGTGCTCTCACCCAAAGCCACGGGGCCAACAATTGTGATCAAAGCATCTAGAATTATGAGTCAAAAGAAACCTTTTCTCTTTTTAAGTTGATCATCTCAGGTATTTGTTATTGTGACAGAAAGCTGCCCAGCACAGACCTCCTTTTTTAGAGTCAGATTTAGACCAGGACATTTTCTACCAATTACATTATGGAACATGTCAGGAATTGGTAGGACTTTCCAAGTCTCTTAGCCAGATATCAAGTTTCTACATTCTCTAAATCACCCTGAGATTCTCAAAGTACCCCCAGCTACAATGATGAGCAAACTACCTATTACCTGTGTATAAATTAGGAGGGCTGAACAAAAATCAATGGTTTTGCTTTTGCTTTTAATCTTGAATCCTTTGAGTAAAATCTTATGCTGAAGTTCAGTATGTGTGAGAGGTAGGTGTGGAGCTTTTCTTACCTAAGCAGTCTTGTATGGTTGGAGGGTGATAGGAGGAGGAATACAGAGGCAGGAACTCAGACCATATTTGACCCCTCTCCATATTTTCTCCAAGTTCTGAGTGCAATTCTCTGTGTGTAGATTCGAGGAACTGGCTTTCTTTGGTGTTGAGACAAAAGGTAAACCTGATGTGAAATCTATGTAAATAGCAGCTGCTGGACAAAATTCTTGACATGATGGAGAGACAGCTAATTCAGCATTTTCACTACAGATGAACATGTTCCCCAGGGGAGACAGCTCAGCACAGAGTTAAAGAGTCTGGGAGATAGAAGAAACCTATACTGAGTTCAAGAGATAGTTTTGCCTCACTGTAGCTGGAAGGTTTCTCCAAGCTTCTGAACCTTGATTTCTTCATCTGTAAAATGGGGGGAAAACAGTACCTATTTCCAGAAGCACTAAGAGAATGTGAGCACACTAATGAGTGTGAGGTGCTTGGGGGTGTCTGAGGTGCACAGAGCATTAAAGAAATGTTAGCTCTTCGTCCTATTAATACCCTCCTTGTCAATTGGAAGCTGACGGCTGGAATGGGAATGGTAAAACCCTTGCTCTTTTCTCCTTACCAGGTTTGGAGTAAAAGAAGGATGTCCCTACCCACCCTAGAGCTTGTCCCCTCCATACCAGGCTTTGAGTAAAAGGATGTCCCTACCCACCCTAGAGCATTGTCCCCAATGTTGCCTCCAAGATGAAGGGTCCTGGTCTCTTTTTCTTTATTCCAGAGGGCTGTCTGCTCCTCCTGTTGTCACCCACAAGAACACCAGGAGAGAAATTAAAGCAATAAGGGCTAAACTATCTGCAAGAGGAGAGCAGAGCATGTGATAATGATATATAAAGCCAAAAGCACTAAGTGGGCAAAACTGTGCTAGAGGAGTGAGTAAAACCAAGATAAATTCATCCCTCGAGAGCTATAACGCATAACTCAAATAACAGGAGCAGCAGGGGTCTGCAGTCCCTTGAAAGAACAGTTTGCTCTCCTGTGGAGCACAGCCTCTGCCCAGCATCCATAATTCCCTGTGTGTTTGGGATTGGCCACTGCTGCCATGTGCTGGCATTACTGGGAGTCCAGTTTCTGCTGGGGCCTGGGCACTCAGGTAGGGAGGAGGCAGAGATGATCTCAGTGGCTCTATGTAATTGAGGATGGACTGGATGGGCACCAGGGAGACCTAGATTCTGTTCTGCCTTCACCCCTTTGAACTGTGTGACCTTGATAAAGTTACTTTACCTCTCCGAACCCCTAGTTTCTCATGTGGAGTTGGAGGTAGACATGTTGATTGTTTAATGGGTACAGTCTTATAGTTGGATTGGGGAATAAATTCTCATGTTTTATTTCACGGAAGGTGGCCATAGCTAATGGTAACATTACACATATTTTGAAATAGTTTGAAAAGGGGATTTTGAATGGTCTTACTGCAAAGAACTGATGTTGATTTGAGATCTACTGGTAGGTATTAACATAGATATATAGATGCATTAACATAGACGTATATCTGTAGACATGTAGACAGTAATATATATGCACTAATACAGACCCAGATCTATCAACATACAGCTATAAATATAGAGAGAGCACTAATACAGCCACATGTATTTATAGCCATGTAGATACGAATATAGATATACAGTGATACTATAGTTGTTGAACTCAATTTGTTCCAAATTTGTGTTCAAACACCAAAAAGTTTGAGAACTGAGCATATTTTTCCCATAAGAAATAGTGGAAAACCAAATAACTTGTTCTGAGGCCTCCAAGTTATACTTATAAATTTCTTTTTCCAGGATTTTAACAAATTTCACAATGATCTCTTTCTTTAGCTCTATCATTCTCACAGTTGTCCTCTTAGCTTTACTACTGGTATCACTAAGTTTCTTTGGAGCCATGGTTATATGTTACACAAATGAAGCACACACACAAAAAAGCACTAACAGAAGCACTATGTCCTGTCTAGGCAAGAGTGGCTCTTAGACTGAAGCGTCACCCTTTTGTGTCTGTGGTGAGACATGATGTGGGACTCACTCTTGGCTGGTACGGTTTTTTTCAAGTCTGATTTTCAACTCAACTGTCAAGCAAAACTACAAACGCTGAGCAGATTTTTTTTTCCAACTTTGCTGTTTGAGTAGTGGAAAGTTCGAGCTTGGAGATTTTTGTCAACCAAGGCATCACTGTATAGATGCACTAATATAGATATGTATCTGTAGACTTGTGGATATATATATATATATATATAGTAATATTCACATATATGTTTACCATGATTCAATCATTGCACATATACATACATGTATCAAAGTACAACATTTGTACTCCACAAATATATACAATTGTATGCCAATTAAAATACAAATGGAAAGGAAAAAAGAAAGATAGATAGAGCTGAAGATCTGTCATTGTGGGCAGGCGCAGAAACATGCTCAGCAAGGTGGCCTCGCAGGGGTGCTTTTTTTTTTTTAAACATTCAATTTAAAGTTGTGGTTTTCAAAGTGGGATCCCTAGAGGAACAACGACAACAATTTAAAAAATGCCACTTTTGGGCCACATAGCAAACCTATTGAGTCAGAAACCTGGGGTGGGGTTGCTCCCAGCAATCTTTGCTTGAACAAGGCTTTTGAGGATGCATATTAAGGCTGAAGAGTAAGTCTTTTATAGAAAAATGGTCTCAACTTGTATTCTTGTTCCTAGTGACCTAAGTGCTAACTTAACTCCTTAATGAGGATGACAGGGACTCTGTGTCTCTGGGGGCTGGCTGGAGTCCTGGGAAGTTCCTGGAGTTGGTAACAAGAGTCCTTGTTCCAGGAGACAGCTGAGTGAGTGTTGGGAGTTTCACACTTCTCTGAGCACTCCCTGAGGTGGGTGGGGTTCCTCCACTCCAGGCCCACCTGACTTTCCTCTCCTCTACAGCCCTTTGTTCTCTCCCCCTTTTCCTCCCCGAGACACTAGAAATAATTTCAGTCTGTGAAAAACTCAGAGGCAGGAACTTTTCTCTGCTCAGTAATAATTTGCCTATTTTTGGTAGAATGTATACCCTGATTCTATCTTCAGGCACAGGGTTTTGAAACCTGAAAAACCTAAGTTTTGAGCTCACAATATGAAGCCTTTGAAATTTAAAGACTTTTATTTTCTGCTTTTCTGCTACCCCCTCCTTTGATTAAAAAAATGCCATAAAATTTAGTTGGGGGTAAAAAAAAAGTTAGGAGTCACAGATTCTTTGTTGGGAAGAGGGCAAAGGCAACAATTTCAAGGATAATGACTTACTGTACCAAACTTGCTAGAAAAAAGAGGAACAGGCCATTCCACTGGGAGTCCAGCTTACCTTTTATTTAGGAAACTCTGAACACATCATTTGTTGAGAGGATTGGGATTCAAGGTAAGAATCTCACTTATTTTGTAGTTTCCCATGCCAGTTCTTACTCTCTTACTACAAGAATCCCCCAGGACCCCCAGGCCTGTAAAGAACCAAGTCCTTCTTCTTCTGACCTCCTGAAACTTATCTAGTTGGAGACATCAATGTCTGGTGTTCACAATGCCCGTCTAGTTGGACTTTAATGAATACTTGAAGGGAGAAATTGCATTGTGTCTATTTTAAAACCTTATTATGCCAGTTTCAATGTGTCTTTCAGAAGTTACATCCTGAGAAATGTGGAATTTGCAGTTTCACACTTGTAAGTGTGATCTCACTGTTGTATATCTGGGTAAGAGGGGATTTAAAAGCATCATAAGCAGCCCAGCTTCCATCTGATTAGAAATGCAGAGAAGACTCAAAAAGGCCATTCCTAGAAGTATAAAATTCCACCTCCAAAAGCACCAAGAGAAGAATCAGGTGAATATTTACATTTTACATTTGCATAATGCATTTGAATTTATAAAATGCATTATTATACATTAATCATTAAGATGGAATTTTAACATGTAACTATTATGAGCAGCATTGGAATGAAAGGAATTGATGATATTTAAAGACTAGTCAGAAAGTCACCAATTAGTAACAGTACATTTCTTTGGATCATGCTTTCCTTTGCATATGATCTTTAGTTAAAAATATTCATTGAGGATTGTGTTTAACTTTTTATTAAAATGTTCTGTTTTATTTCATTTAGAAAAACCACTGGAGAGGAATACCTTCAGTAATGGTAATTTGTGGGAACCATAAACAATACTACTTGCTAACTAGAGGAAACGTGTTCTTGAAGATTTCCTTGTGAGGATATGAAAGTGCCACATAGGTAAAGCTAGAGTGGTTGAATGAAGTATAAACAACAGCATCAAGCTGATTTTTGAGTTGACTAGGGTTCTAGTTTTAACATTGCCATCTTTCAACTTCGACCCATGGGCAGACGACAAATGCTAGTATTGTCACTGCAGCAATTTGCCCTTTTTACTTGGCAGAGACATTGGCAGCTCCCTCCTTACCTGGGAGGTTGTGCTCTTAACCAGAAGAAAGAAGATGAAGACAGATAGGACATGACAGCTCACAGCCAATGTGGCTTTTGCCGGACATCAGAAATGCCAAGTCTGTCCCCAAAGGGATATCCGTTCTTCAGACCATGTCCCATTAGAGCCACACATTCCTGCTTTCTATAGATATACCCTGCTGCCTGACTCCCTAGAGGGAAATTAGAGTTTGGCTTTGACTGTCATTTCTGAGAATAATTAAAGGGTCTGCCCCTCATTCTCCATGCCCTGCTATAACATGCCAATGAAAATGACCACTTAGCAGTTTGCAGCTGAATTCAGATGTCAAATAGTTCCATCCCTGTTATAAGATAAGAAAAAGCCCAATACCACTTGGAAGAGTAATTGGAATTCATCAGTATAGGAACTTTACCTTAATGGCTGTACAGATGACAGCAGGGAGGCCCAGATAGTGGGATGCACCCCACTACTTGCTCTTTTCTGGCTTGGTAGAGGTGTGGGTGGGGCTGGGACCTGTCAGTGTCCCTCTTCTAGGACTTCCTAGGGAATCCAGATTAATAGAGAGAGGAGGTAAGGAAGGACTATTGACTACATGAGATGCCTTTGTATAGTCAGCTTTCTGCATCTATGGTTCCATATCAACCAAATACAGGTAGAAAGTGTTGTTTTAATATTGTTTCTGTACTGAATATGTAGACTTCTTTCTTGTCTTTATTTTCTGAGCAATATATTATAACAGCTATTTACATAACATTTACATTGCATTAGGTATTATAAGTAATTTAGAGATGATTTAAAGTTTATGAAAACTTGTGCTTAGGTTGTATGCAAATTCTACATCATTTTATATAAGAGGCTTGAGCATCCTCAGATTTTGATATCTCTGGGGGTCCTGGAACAAATCACCTGTGAATGCCAAGGGCTGACAGTAATGGTAGAATCATCCTGTGCTGGAACTTTCCCCTTGAAGAATGCTTTCTCACCTTAGACCTCAAAGATGGTTTTTGTGATGAAGTAGGGTAGGAAAAGCAAAGGGCTAGCAGTCAGGAGGTCTCTGCCTTGCTATTTACATCTACCATTCTTGGAACTCAAGCGCTACCCTTGAAATGATGATGCCTGTGTAAAGCCTGAGTCATAAGCAGGGCATCAGTGTTCAGAGTGCCTTTCCCTTCCTTTCTTGGATTTCTGTATAAGATCTCTTTGTCTTTCTAGTTCATGGGCATCAGAACTTGTTAATAGGAGGAAATTGAAAACCCTTGGCCCAAGAAATAAAGGTATTTGTTGGTTTATGTAGACTGATCTAGTTTTAGGCACTGGATGTAGGGACCCCACTGAATTCATCAAGACTCGGCTTCTTGCCATCTCTCAGTTCTGCTTCCCTCCATGTTGACTCTGTTTTTTAGCAGTTCTTTCTCTTGATGCCAAAATAGTTGCCAGAAATGCTTCAGGTATATCCTGAAAGCTGCTATGTCAGTGTGGTAGACAGTGTCTGTCTCAGGATCTCAGAGAGTATTTTACCGTTTTTGGAAGAGTCATGTAATACTCCTGATTTGCAACTTGGTTGAAGGTTCCTTTTCCTCTAGTGCTGCAGGAGACAAAGCCTTGCTTGAACCTCCTGGGATAAATGCGAGGGCTGTTGGAAGAAGAAGGAATCGATTGGTGCCTGTGACACAACCACAAATATTCACTTTGCCTCATCTTTCAGAACATGGTCTGTGGGTCTTTCAGTAACAAAAATTTTACAAGGCCTGATATGAGCAGTGGAGAAAGAAGTAGTGCAGACACCCAAGATTAGCTGGAATTTGTAGGAAATTTCTATTTTTATTTTAAATAAGAGTGGATTCATATTTAGCCATATAGTGCTTCTCAGTGATGGGTGTATGGACACTTATAGTATTGTCCATACTTTGATAAAACTTAGAATTTTTTTTAATACAAAAGGTGTCACCAAGTAGTGTCAATTTCCATTACTTGTTTTCCAAAATGCTTTCTTTTATGGGAGGAAGAATTTCAGGGAAGGAGGTTCAGGTTCCCTGGTCTGATGTGCTAGTGACAGTTAACCTGAGTGCTGAGGAACGAAGGAAGAGGTAGCAGGTGAATATACATCTTGAATACATGTAGGAATAGCTTTGCAAACTGTAAAGTGCCACAAAATGCCATAATTGTGCAGTAGAAAAATATTTTTGAATTAAGAATATATTTCTCCACTTCAGCTCCCATTTCTATAGCCCTCTCTCTGCTACACCATCCTCTCTTCACCCTGTCAGGAGAAAAAGTATGACAGCTAAAAGAAGAACAAAAGGAATGTTCTCTTGCTTTCAAATTTCAAAAGGCAAGGTCTGAGGGAAATAGAAAAGAAACAGTTGCCAAGTTTTCCTTTCCCCAGATGAGTCAAGAGATACCCCAGATAGGGAGCCAGTTCTATGTCTGATGCTTTCAGGTGGCAAAAAGCTAAGGAAAAGGAATTCCCCAAGGTGGATAGATGGGTGAATGATGCAGGTACCCAGACCATGGGCCACTATGCAGCTGTTAAAATAAATGCATTCAATCTATACCAGCTCATTTGGAGAGGTTCACATATGTTTCCTGACTCATGGCATGAGCAAGATGTAGAGGAATGTAGATCGCAAATCTCTTTACCCAGAGCAAATGATGACCATCTCTATTAATGTATGTATTTACATATATTTATATGAACATAGGCAAAAGTGTGGAAAGATACACATTAATTTCTTATATTGTTTATTTGGGAGACAAAAGAAATGAACAGGCAAGACAGTTAAAGCATGCATAATACAAAAGCACTTGTGATAATCCCATTTGTGTGACATTATGAATCTGAGCACATGTATACACATATACACACTTGGAGATGTATGGAAACATTACCACTAATTCAATATATATATATATATATATATATATATATATATATATACTCAAGATAAATAACAGTAACATTTTGGTTATTGAGTTTCTTTATATATATCTAAATTATTTAAGTTATTTTCCCAAGGTTCATGTGTTTCCCCAGTTACAAGCAGTCAATAACAAAACCCATCTTAACAATAACACTTCTAAATTTATAGACACATAGTGGGGATTTAACAAATGGTTGAACAAGAGCAATATAATTAGCAAAGCTCAATGAAGCCCTTGTCATTGTGAGAAAAATAAAACAGCCATTCTTGGGGCCGAGGGTGTAGTAGCTCAGTGGTAGAGCACTTGCCTAGCATTTTTGAGACCTTGGGTTCCATCTGCAGTACTGCAAAAACAACAACAAAGAAATTAGAGAAGCCAACAGTAGCTGAGCAGAAGATTACACTATCCTTTCCTCAGAAAGAAAAGCAAATGAGAATTTGATTTAGGAAGTTCGAAAATGACAGGAAAAGAGAGATTTTCAACCTGCTGTTTTACAACCCAAGTTGTGCAACCAGGGCTACCATATCCCAGCACTGACTATGCTAAGAATTTAGCACCAACCATACGCAAAGTCAAAGACACAGCTGATTCCTGCTACTTTGATGAGTTTGCAGAGTTGAGAGGCTCTAGAACTCGGTAACACGGTTGTTCTGAGTTCCTGACCCAGCTCGAAGCCACTTTTCTGATGATCTTCTGTCCACCCAGATCAGTAGAGGTGGGCCTGTAGGAACCACACTGGTCCAAGGATCGGATGGGGAATCTGGCATGAGGCAGCCACTTGGTTAGGATTGGGCAAATGTATGAAGGAGGAAGCAAGTGAATTGAAGGTTAAATAAGTGATGGACAGATGAGACATGGGTGAATGAATGAATGAATGTGTGCTTCAGAAGAGCCTCTGGCATGGCTCTGCATCCTTTTTTCCACAAGAGTGACTTGGCATAGAGTCGCCCATCTCCCCACACTGTGACCCATCCAAAGACAATGACCTTGGCTCCCATCATGGAGACCGTGTGGAATGGAAGAGTGAACTGGCCTCCATCAGTCTCCTCATCAGACATTTGCTCAACCCCTACCACGTGAAAAGCCTTAGTGAGGGACTGTGGGAGGTGGGAGGAATTCTGGAGACCCTTGAGTCTCAAGGGACCTGTGTACTTACTAGGTAGCTATTTGGTGCAAAAATAGCCTCTCCTGACAGCCTACATCTCTACAGATAGATGTAGTAGGCAGTCATCCCTGAAGGCACTCTAGGGAAAATGGGTTGGAAGAGTCACCATCAGAGGTCACAAATGGCTCTTCAAAGGAGACAGAGCCTAAAAGTGTAGCAATCATGAACCGTGAAGCCAGATCACTTGGCTGCCTTGAACTCCAGTTTCTACCAGCTGTGTGATCTTGGACAAAATATTTAATCTCCCCATTTGTAAAATGGGTGTAATAACAGTAATGATCTTCTGGTATTGTTATGAGGATGAAATAAGTTAATACTTATGAATAGCTGCCAATAGTTCTTGCTCTGTCTTAAATGTAACATGCATGACCTTGTACTTTTATCCTCATCCTGCCTTCAAGTGGACCCTCAGAGAGGCAGCCAAGGTAACAGGGGCAGCAGGGAAGTGGAAAGCAACAGTTTAAACTCACCTGCCTGAAAACCTGCTCCTGCCATTTTCTACCTGTGTGACCTTGACAGAAACTCTTTGAAACTTGAATTTCTCACTTATAAAATGGTTATAACAATGCTGATTTCATTGAAAACACACATTAACCACACTATGATAAATAGTTATTATTAAAGAACAGCACAATAGAGGATCCCAGAGGGAGGTGAATAAATTAGGCATGATGACAGTCCTACTTCTTCCTCATCTTTCTCTCCTCCCAGATTTGTTGGGGGCCTCATCATTACCATTTTGCATTTCTATTTTAATCATGTTATAGGTTTACAGTATTTCCCCCCCTGCATCTTTATATGCTATAATTTGAGTACTATTTTTATACAACGAGGCCATTTTTAACCAAGAACAGATTCAATTGTCTTTCAGCATATATCATTGTTTATCTTAATTAATGCTAAAATATTCTTAGGGGGAAAAACACATCCCACAGAGTATTATGCAAGGAAACTTAGCATTCATTTTTGCCTCCCTCTCGTCTGGCATATCAATTTATAAAGGCTTTAGCATCCCATTATTTCAGTGACAATAATGCATGCTCTTAAATGCAGACACCCTTCTGTGGGAATTAAGTCACAAGGTGTCAACAGCAGGTCGGGGATTAGCACCAGCAAGGTGTGTGCTGGGGGCTGAGATTGACAGCTGAAAGAAGAGAACTCTGCTAGTGAGAATAATGCCAAGTGAACACATAGGCTGTGATTATCTCAGGGGAGGGAGTATTCCTTATGTAGAGCGGAACCAATCTAGACTCTGGATCTGCATCTTTCTTAGTAATGTTTTTATGACTCTCAGTTGGTGATGGATATTCTTGTTTTGGCTCAGTATCCATTCTTCTTTCTTTCAATTAGATACCCTTTGTGTCCCATGGGAAGTGATCCTTTCTACATGCAGGCCCAGAGTCAATAGACTGCAGGACTGATCAACAAATATATACCATCTCTCTAGTCTCAGTGATTGGGCAAGGGATGACCATGTGACCTGATCAGAACCAGTGAGATTCCAATTGGAGGCTTTTGATAGAAGCACTGTGAGAGAGGGTAGAAAGTATTACCTGGAGCTGCAAGCTTGGGTAAGAATGATGTCACACATGAAAGAAAGCAGAGTTGACAGATAGGGACTCCATGACACAGGATCAATTATTTCAAGATAGTCTGACCACTGGATCTTTAATGAAAACCAATCAATTGATCTCTCTTTGTTCAAGTGAGATTGAGTAGGGTTTCTGTTCCTTGTAACCCAAGAGTTCTGAAGAGTGCAGAATTTCACTAAAGAATTGTGAGAAGCCAGGATAGTTGGCTGATGAAAGAGGGAAATGTGTGTGTGGGCACTTCTGGGGGATATGCACCTGAGGGGTCTCCTACCTACAGCCGCTCATTTTCCTAACACCAAGCAAAGGCTTGGCATCCGGAAACTTCCAGGTAACCTTTATGTCGCAATTCCTAGAGGAAGTCCTGGGCATCTGGGTGATGTAGTATAAAATGGAACTTGGGTTGGTGACGCAAGAACTCAAGAAAGATGTGGCTGAAAGGGTGTACACTGAAGTGTAAAGGATGAGGGTTGGGGGAGCTAAGCAGGTACAAAGGGAGCATCATGAGCCTGGGCTCTACCCTGCTCCACATGATGTTTGAGAGGCCTGATCAGAGTGGGCACATGGGGCTGAATTATGACAGGGGTCCACAGAGTCACTATCTTTTATGGAAAATTTATCGTGAACCAGTTACTCTCTTAAGCGTTTAACATACCTTTTTATATTTCATTGTCTCCATGGTAACATGAGTTGTGGGTGTATCATCCCCACTTTATGGGTAATGGAACTGAGGCTTACAGAGGTAAAGTGACTTGGTCAGCTATGGTAGGACTCATGTTGACTCCTTGATTTGGTTGATGGCTCAGGCACATAGAAGAAGGCACAGTATCCAACCTCTCAAGATTGGAGGGCTTTCAAGACTCAACTTGGGGCCTTGGATTCAGTATTACAGTAGAAGACCCTGACCCACTGGGAGAGAAGAGTGTGGTGGGAAACATGAGGCAGGAGCCTGGGGCTGGAGCCCACACAACAGGTGTATAATAGCTTAGGTCTAAAATATCCCCGAGAGTCTCACTTGTTCAGATGTGAGGAGTTTGGAAGGTTATTGAGTCAGGGGGTGCTATACTCATCAGTTCATTGACAAGTTAATAGTTGAATGTGCTCTCAGGAGGTGGGGCTTGGTTGGAGGTGGGTCACTGGCACATAATCTGGAAGGGTGGGTTATTGTTCCCAATTCCTATCCTCTTGCTCTGTTTTTTGTCTGCCCTCGATGAGCAGTTTTCTTCCATCATATCCTTTCACCACAGGTTTCTGCCTTGGAGCCAGCTGACTATGGACTAAACCCACTGGATACTGAGAACCAACTTAATCTTTCCTCCTTTAAATTTGGCTGTTGGATATTTTGTCCCAGTGACAAATAATGACTAATTCAGGGCTAAGGGGAGAGGACTGTCATGATAACTAATGTATTCCCAGGGGTTTGTGGTGGAGGACAGATTCAGGACCCTTACCAGAGCTTTTTGGAGTTGGTTTAGGGATGGGAATCTTAGGATGGAGACTGACAGGAAAAAGAGAGTGTTGTGGAGTCTTGAGATTAAAAGAAGATGGAGGAGGAGGAAGAGAAGGAATGGAAGGAGAAATGCCATTGAATCATTAAATCACTATTATAAGTTACCACCACCAGACTCAGCTTTCCCTTACACACTGGTCTGAGGCTCAGAGAGGTCAAGGAAGTTGTTCAGAGTCACACAGGAGCTAGACTGGGGTTAACAGCTACTCAAGCATAAGGTTTTTCCTGGTGCCAGACTGAGTGAACTGATCTCAACTCAGTTTATAACTCTAAAGATAAATTATAAAAACTGTCTACATTTACAGGTCATTGCTCTGTGCCCAGCAGGGGTTAAGGTCTTTATTTAGATGTTGTCATTTTATTCTTAAAATGACCTTATGACACATATCAAAGTATTATCTTCCTTGTTACACCCTTTTTAATGATGAAGAAGTTGAGGTTCAGGAGGATAACACAGCCCTCTATCAGGTCAAGCTCACAAAGCTAGCGAATGCAGAATCTCAATATGAATCCTCATAGCCTTCATTTTTACATGTCTGAGCTTTCAAGAAGTGTGATATCTCGACCTACAACTGTCCCTCAGTTTCTCCATCTCTAGGACACCCCCCTCATGAGGTTATTGTGAGGATAGAGTGAGCTGATGCGTATAAGGGCTCTCAAAACTCCATCCGTGTTGGCTTTCATCATGTCTGGTTTCACTTTGTATCACATTCTCTACAATAGGTTCTATGTCCTTTTCCTGACTGACCCACGCCACCCAGGTGCGCTAGGAAAAACGGTAGGGTAGTTTTCAGTGTTAGGGTAATCCTGAGGCAAGAGACAAGAGAAATGCACAAGGCACAACTTCATAAATGCAATTTAATGCAAATATCAATTTTCCTTTGGAATGGTCCCCTTCTAGTTTGCACACAAAACCTCTCCATGCCTTTAACAGCGATGTGGGTATCAATAACATTATTGAGATGAAACAGTCACCTCTTTCTTATTCTCTTTATTCATCAGTCATCCCAGGGCCTGTCTTGGTCTTTTTTCATACTCTGCTACCCAACATCATTCACTGGAGTGTCTTCTTATTCCCTCACCAGTCATAACTCAAGGTGAAGGTTCCAAATAATGACAAGGAGTAAAATATGAGGGATTTAAGCAAATTCAACTGAAAATAATGTGAAAATATATTATTCGCCCCGGACATGTCCCTCTCTTTTGATCTTTCTTGTCCAGGATACATTTGTTAAAAATGCTCCTTTGATAGCAAGAAGCAAGCAGATGCTAAAAGGAAACCATATGTCTTTGTTGGGAAATAATTAGTCTGATCGAGTCGCTTGCTTTCTGATGCACAAAGGAGTTTATAAAGAAAATCATTTGTGTTTCCTGAGCCTTGTTAGGTAGCGCAGTTTTCTTAGGTTTGGGCTTTTAGATGAGGGTTTGAAGAATGGAAAATTTCTCTGAATAAGAAATCAGAAAGCTTGACCTCTACAGTTACCTCTCTCTTAACATGACAACAATTTGCAATTACTTTTTGATCCACAGTGTGAGGATGAATATGGAAAAGTAGGACAAATTATTCTCCTCCTCAAATTCATTCTTTCTCTCTCCTTGCACCTGAATCTGATTTTCTTTTTCTCAGGTCTCAAAGATTCAATATAATCTATAGTTGAAAATACCTGTGTTAGCTGCAGCTAGAGGGAAAAACAGTTAGAAAATTCATGAATCAGAGCTTCTCTTTTCTTCTTTTATGGAAGATAATTGTTTGGATAGCTTAAGGATAGTTTTGAATCAAGTATACATTGGTTCCTAGGGTCCACATATTGCATAGTTGTTTTACCCAGTGGCCATAAAGCAGTGTGGACATTCACACTTGGTTTTGGAATCACGGAATCCTCGGTGGCTCTAAGCAGGTAGAATATTATGTGTGAGGCAAAATCATGCTTGTTTATGGGTGTGTGGTAAAGAATGAAGCTTTGAAATCCATCACACTTGGGTTAAGTCCCTGCTGGCTCTGTGATTTGAAGCCGAACGCTTAATTCCTCCATTATTCAGTGTTCTTACTATGAAATGGGAACAACAAAAGTAGCATCTTATAGAACAGGATTTCTCAACCCTGGCCTTGTAGGCATTTTGGGCCAGGTAATTCTCTGCCATGGGGGCTGGTCTGGGCATGTTTAGCAGTATCCCTGGCTTCTTCCAACTAGATGCCAGTCACTTGCCCTTTTCTCTCAGTTGTGATGAGTGAAAATGTCTCCAGATATAATCCTTCCTGCTTTGAGCTGCTTCATGGATACTGCCTAGCAGATGCTCATTACATGCTAGTTATTCACCATATTAATAAACTACTGGTGGAAACAATGAAATACTTTTCTTCTCTTGAGGAATCCTATGGAGACTTGAATCTCTGGAATTCTCAAATTCTCAGATATTAGATGGGAATCTCCAGTTTCCCTTACCTGTTGCTGGCAAAATATTTTGCTTTCTGTCCAAACCACCAGCTCCTGGGACAGGATTTTGATTTTCACATGATTCTGTGAGTGAGTGTTGTCATCATACCTTGGCCTAATGGAAGTGGGGAAGATGTTTAGAAAAGAGTAATAGAAGGAGAAAATCAATTCCATATCATTAAGAACAGACACCCTACGAAGATCTGGGTAGCTTTGAGTCATTCCTGTCCCTTGAGAGAGAGTAACACGGCCAGAAGAGGTGGTTATACCTATTCCTCATGGGTCGGAGATTCTATGCGCATGCTGGAGGGGGCACAAGGCAATGGTGTGAGCTGCAGACAGAAGGTAAAACATGTCTTAGCTTTCTATTCCCAGAGTCCACTTTTAGCTACTTCTATCCATCATGGACTGCTCACAATGGCTAACATTGTTTGAATATCCTCATGGACCGAGTTGTATCCTCCCACAATCCAAATGTTGAAGACCTAACCCTCAGGGTGACTAGTCATGGGTCTGAGAACTGTAGGAGGTAATTAAGGTTAAACGAAGGTCCTGAGAGTGGGGTTCTAATTTGATAGAGTTGGTGCCCTCACAAGAATAGACAGAGAAACTAGATCTTTGTCTCTCCCCTAGAACAGATGAAAAGGCATGAGGACATGGCTAGGAGGAGGCTATGCAAGCCAGGAGGAGAGGCCCCACCAGAAACTGAATTTTCTAGACTTCTTGCCTTCAGAACTGGGAAAAAATAAATACTTATTGTTTATGCCACCCATTGAGTGGCAGTTTGTTGTAGTAGCCGAGCAAACCCAACCTGTGCTTGTTGGGTGCTACATGTAGTCATGAATTTTATTCTTATCACAGTCTTTGCAGTAAGTGCCCAAGACCAACCTCTTTACTTACATTTTACAGAAGAGAAAATAGACTCAGAGAGGTAGAGGTTAAAGATGTGTCCGGTGTTCTGAAAGTAGGAAATACACCACTGGAAATGAAACACTGAAACTTGAACCTGGGCCTGTCCACTTCCAAACCCAGGTCCTGAACCACTAAGCCATCTGATTATAGTCTGCATCAGCCCTCACACCACCACTTACAGAATGTTTGAATCATGCCAGCCCTCTACCCTCCATGTCAGGGTTTTGTGTGGATCAGCTCTTTTAATCTTGCCACAATCCTATGAGGGAATCTCCGTTATTGTTTCTATTTTACAAGTGGGGAAACTGAGGAAGGTTTGGATGAGTTGATATGAAGGCCCCCAGCTTAACTAGATCCTGGTTCACAGCTACTTCAGGGCATTCTAACCAGCTCTGTCTTTCACTTTGGTATCTCTGGGTAGGAAATTGCACCTGGGAGATATGAACTGATGTTTGGTTGTTAGGTATTTATTCTAGAAGCAGTCACTGAATTTTACTGTCTCCAATTTTAATCCTACCAAGGATCCTGCAGCTGAATGATGTGAAAGACTCAGACAAAGTTGAGCACACTCTGCTCCAAGTGAGCTCACTCCAGGTGGTTGGTGTCAGCCAGTGCCATCAGAGGCTGCACATGTGCTTCTCTGGTAACTGCATTTATGCAAATAAAAGGGGGAGGTCACAGCCACAGGAAGGGGCAAGAACACCCTCCCTCTGTGCTGCAATTCCATTCTAAGATATGTCTTCCTGCAGCTGGGGGCTTAGCAACAAATTGCATCTCCCTCCTTCATTCCCTTCTGAGGAATATAATAACATAATAATAATTCAAAGCAGAGCAAAGAGCCTACATTTACACACTGTAAATTTCCAACTTATTTCGAAGCTACCTGATTTTACCTTCACATCATTATGGAAGGTGACTAGCTGCTCTCTGATGGATTAAGTCAAGACACAGAAGTCAGAACTCTTGACCTTAAACTCACAGTATTTTCCCAGGTAGTACCAGTGTACTGGTGGTTGTGCCATGGCTACTTGGCATCACATCATGGTGAAGGGCAGCCGCTTTGGAGACAGATGTACTTAGGCATGAATTCGGCCCTATTCCTAGCCATCTATCTGGCCTTGGACCTGTAACCTGATCTCTCTGAAGGTGGTTTAGATAAAATAAAACTAGAGATAATAATGACCTTCCAGGGTCACTGTATACATCTGAAGCTGTCTTTGGAAAGCACAGTGTTTGGCACACAGTACCTGATCGGTAGTGGTTTTTGTGGTTCTCAGTGGAAGAGAACATTCTAGAATGTGCAAGGTCAGTGTTCAAGCAATTTTTCTCATGACCTTTTGCCATCTTTGGGTTGTGGGTTCTCTGAGTGATAGTGGAGGCTATTCTTATTTTGGCTGGAGTTTTACTTGAGTGGGGAAGATTAGGGGCCAGGGATTTAGCTCAGTGACACAAGGGCTTGCCTGGCAAGAGCAAGGTCATGAGTTCGATCCCTGGTACAAAAAACAAAACAAAACAAAGCAAAGCAAAACAAAACAAAACAAAACAAAAAACTTGAGACTGCACATAGTTCTATACTAGGGAGTTTTTGATGAGTGGTCACCAGGCTTTGGCCAACAAGCCTAATGGCTAACTATCAACAGAGCCTTTGGGTTATGGAACTCAAGCTTTGAGATTAGACTCAGGTCCCACACAGCACCTGCCACCTATGCATGTGAGAATTTGATGGGCTAAGGCATTAGTTTGAGCATGCCTGGCACATATAGTAAGCTGATGGAACTGACTCAGTTATACCATCAGCCCCCACTTGCCCATTTGTTCCCCAAAGGAGGTGGACAAAAGTAGTTCTGTGAGTTAGTTAGGTTTCCTTTCTTCTCCTGTGTCTTCCTGGGAGTGATTAAGAGCCATTAGCTTTCCCAAATGACCCACAGTGGTTCCTGTGCTTACCCTGCTTTTATCAATACTCATCTTCCCTTCTCAGGGGAATTTTCCATCCAGAAGTGAGGATCTTCCCTCTACAGTCACAGCTCTGGTGGATAAGAGCCAGTTCAGGATTTGGGAAGTAGGGTGGAAGTGAGGTAAGCCACTTCATGAGGACTAAGTATCTAGACCTCTCCAGGTACAGTCATGCTCATGGTATGAGCATAGACTCTGGTGCCAGGAAATTAGATTCATTGCCAAAATTTGCCTCTTACTATGCATAACTTGAGGGAGGGTCTCCCTCCCCACCTACAGACTCAGTTGACATCATTCTAATGGAGGCAAGACAACATCCAAAGTCAATCACAGTTGGAATATTCAGGCCCAAGCCCTCAGAGGATGTAGCATTCATGGCACATCTTATGTTTGAGCTGCTTCCCTAGTTGTCCAGCCTAAGTTTCTGCTTTTAGTCCAGAAGATCTGTGACAAGTATGGAGTGGTCCTTCTAAAGACCACTTTATCTGTTTCTGACAATATTCCCTACAGTGAGGTATGGCAGCGGGGTCTGAAGTTCAAATTCCATTCCCACCACTTACTAGCCATGAAACTGAGACCTATTACATCTTCAATATTCATTCATTCATTCATTCATTCCACAAACAAAACCTGAGTGATGAGTTTTTGGTGCTGTGGATACAATGGTGAGCAGGGCAGGTACCAAGGCTGCCTTCTAAGAATACAATCTAGTGGCAAAGGCAGAAGTAACAGAGTGAGACCCATGAGAGGATGTAGGAAGACCAGGCATTCAGAGGTCACATAGCACAATCTCCTAATGTGGTATGGGCAGGTGAAGGTGAGGGAAGGATTGCCAGTGGAAACTGCTTAAGCTGAAAATAAAACGGAGCAGGATAGAGGAAGGGAGTTGCATGCCTGGCAGGGAGACGCTCTTGTATAGAAGCTAGGATGCTAGAAAGAGGGGGTTACCTTAGACTCCAAAATGAACTAAGAAAAACCCAGAAGAAGGAAAGTAGAGCATGGATTGTGTAATAGAGAGGCAAATAATGAAAATTGAAACTGGAGACATAGTGAGCACCAGGTCATGAAAAAGGTTTTTAAACTGTATTAAGGAGAATGACCTTAAGCCTTAAAGTAGTAGGACCCCTTTGGACAATTTAAGAGAATTACATAATTAAGTTTTTATTTTGGAAGAATCAGTTAGAGGGTGACTACAGATAGCAATAATACGCCATATATTTCAAGAAGCTGAGAGGAAGGATTTTGAATGTTTTCATCATAAAGAAATAACAAATGTTTGAGGAGAAAAATATGTTTACCCTGATTGGAAGAAACATTGCACACTGTATATGTATACCAAAATATCACATAGTGCACCACCAATATGTATAATTTTTATGTCGTTGTGTATGAGTTAAAAAATAAATTAAAAAAAATTGACTAGGCAAGAGATTGCTAGAGTGAAGGCTGCTGGAGAACTAGGATCTGTGTTAGTTGTGTTTCTCCAGGTAGCACGAGTTCTTCTAGCAGGGCTTGGTACATGCCAGATAAGCAGGAGCCGCTCATGAACAGCAGGGGGCCAGACCTGGGCAATGGCTGTGGAGCTAGAGGGAATCATGTAGATTTGAGGCCAAATTCATGGGGAGAAGGAAAAAAATTTAGAGTGCTTTCCAGTTTTCTGGCTTAGGCAACTGAAGGGCAAAAGGTGACATTCTCAGAGCTGAAAAATTCTTAACCTCTTTGAGCCTCAGTTTCCTCATTTATAAAATGGTGCCAATATCCCATATCTCACAAGGATGTTAATGGAGTTTCTTAGTGCCTAAGGGGTACATGGGGGTAATCAGTGTGTGCTCTATGCTCAGATCTCTCCTCTGTAGAACATAAAGTCCCCTCTGTTGGGAATGGGCAAAGAAACCACAGGCTCATGTCCTCAGGGTTTCTGGATTGCAAGTCCCCAGAGATGCATAGCAGCAGCATTAATAAAAACAGCACAAGTGAAAAATGTACAGCCAGGAAATGAAACAAGCAACTGAGATTGCTAATTGGAGTTTGTTTTCTAAAAATGAACTGTGATTTTCCGTGTGGCTCAGTCACCTGCAAACCTTGTTCTTATAAGCAATCCTGCTCTTTGTCTGTGTGAAGGACTTTCATGGACAGAGGGTGGGTTGATGATGAGGTTGTCTATAGCTAAGGGGTGGTAGGGTGGGGGTTCAGGGCAGAAAGGAAGTGAGTTTGTTTTCAAGCTCCTCATCCTCCTAACTACATAGGAAAATTTCCTCAGTTCCATTTTCTGGGGAGGAGGAAGTACATTTCTGATCACAGGCAGAGGTGGTGTCTTTGAGACTGAAAAATTTAAAAATGTAACTACTAGTGTTAGAGAGGCCCAGAAGATCCTTCATAGCCACTGCCACCTCTTCTACCCCTATCTATTCAGTGAATGGAGACTAAGCAACAACTCTTAGTCCTTGTGCTGCCCTCGGACTGGAGTTCCTGAAATGAAGGAGCTCCTGCCTTTTTAAAGGGGAATCAGACAAGCAAACAGGCAATTACAACCCCAATCATGGATGTATTAATTTCTTTTCTTTCTTTCTTTCTTTCTTTCTTTCTTTCTTTCTTTCTTTCTTTCTTTCTTTTTTCTTTCTTTCTTTCTTTCTTTCTTTCTTTCTTTCTTTCTTTCTTTCTTTCTTTCTTTCTTTCTTTCTTTTTTCTTTGGTGGTTTTTTGAGACAGGGTCTCACTATGCAGTTCGGGCTGGCCTTGAGCTCACTTTGTAGCCCAGGCTGGTCTCAATCTCCCAATGATCCTCCTGCCTCAGCCTCCTGAGTGCTGGCATTACAGGCATGAGCCACCATGCCCAACTGTATTTGTTTCTTAGGAGTGTCATAACAGAGCACTACAAACATGAATGACTTAGCAGAAGAACAGAAACATATTCTTTCACATTTCTGGAGACACAAAGTGCAGAATCATAGTGTCAGCAGCTCTATGGTCTCTCAGAAGGCTCTAGGTAAAAAGCCTGCTTTGCCTTTATGTGGTTTCTGATTGTTGTTCCTTGGTTTGTGGACTCCTTGCTCCGTCTCTGCTTCTTTCATCACATGGATGGGATTCTTCTCTGTGTCTATATGTCCCCTCTTTTTATAAGGATACTATTTATGTTGAACTTAGGGTCCATCCTACTCCAAATGACCTCCTCTTTACTCCATTGTATCTTTAAGGACCCTATTTCCAAATCAGACCATATTCACCAGGGATTCAGACATAAGCATATGTTTTTTGGTGACTGTTATGGTTTGTATATAGGTGGCCTCCCAAAAGCCTCATGAGGTCATGGAAGTGGCTGAATCTGGCACTTGTGATTGATTCATTGCCTAGCGCTGGACTTAGTGCTGGGATTAGTGCTAGGCGTAGTGCTGGGATTAGCACTGGGATTATCAGTGTGAGTGCCGCACCCATCCAGGGGTGGAGCCTGCATACTATATAAGAGAGGGAAAAAGACATGTTTTTAGGGTCTCTTTTGCCACTCTTCTGCTCTGTTTTGCTTTTGCTGCTTGTGAGCTGCCATGAACAGCTGCCCCCTCAGCCATGTCATCCTGCTTTGGAGCCAACTGGATATGGACTGAAACCTCCAAACTATAAGAAATAAACCTTCCCTTCTTTAATTTTGGGTGTTGGGTATTTTGGCTCAGCAATGAAAAAAAAGTAACCAAGACAGGGACCTAACCCAACCCACAGTGTAAGTACAACAGGACTTGATGTTCTGCTTAATCGGATTTCATTTTGTTACAAATGCTACAGAAAGACTCAGATAATATGATTTGTAGATTCCCCTCTCCCTTCCCCTTTACTTCCTCCCTCCATTTCTTTATTTCCTTCTGCCCCTTCAATAGCTTTATAAACACATACTTATTGGTCATCTTGTGTCTGAAGTGATATTATAGGTATCAAGGATGGAGTGGAGCCAAAACAGATGCCCTCTGAAACTCAGTTCTGGGAGGAGGATGGAGAGGAACCAAACATCTCTGTGAATATATATAATATGCCACCTGAAATGATTGGGATGGGATTCCTTCAGAACATTCAGGGTAACATCTTGAACCAAGCCCTTAGGGGGATGCTGTGAAGATCATAAAAACCAGTCTTTAGCCACTCCACTCACTGTGTGTCTCAGCCCCATATGTTACAGCATCTCCTCAATGATGAGGTGCAGGAGTAGAGAAGAAGTCATTTATCTAGTGCAGTCCATTAGCATGACACCTTCTGTCTGGAAAATGGGCCAAGGTCAGCTGCTGTATGAATTTTCAAGACTGGCACTGGCAGGGTGAATAAAACTGTGAGCATCCCTATCATGTCTGTCACTATCAGATTAAAACTGAAGGGTCCAGAAGTGATAAGTGGCTCAACAGCATCAAGGGCAGTATGAAGCACCCTGAAACCCAGGATTTCCCAGGGGAACCCTTGGGAAGCTGTGAGGAAAATTATATTCAGTAGACAGTTGTCTTAGTTGCTATTTTCTCATTGCTGAGACAAAATACCTGATGCCCAAAGTGAAGCAAGGAAAGGTTTATTTCTTACAGTTTTGGAGGTTTTAGTCCATACTCAGCTGGCTCCAAGGCAGGATGGTGTGGCTGAGCTGAAGGGCAGCCATTCATGGCAGCCCACAAGCAACAAGAGTGAACAGGGCCAAAGAAAAGGGGAAAACATGCCTCAGTCCCTCCCTTATATTGTATGCTGGCTCCACCCCTGAGCGGGTGCACCACTCACACTGCTAATCCCAGCACTAGATAACGAAGCAATCACAATACCAGATTCAGCCACCTCCATGACTGCATGAAGTTTGGGGGCCACCTAGACACAAACCATAGCACCAGTGGTTAATGGTGGGTGAGTACATGGTGTGTGAGAACAGATAGTAGCTGAATCTGTCCCAGAGAGGCAGGAGACTCCTAGGAAGGGATGCTAATCTTTAGTCTCTCAGGCCTTTGAAGATAAAGTTGTTAATAAATAAAAGACCATGCCATCCTGTGAGGGATCCCTAGGTAGTACACAAAAAGGAAGACATTTGTGATGATTCCAGTATGTGAAATTCTAGAAATGGTGAATATAATCCATGGTGTTAGAACGCTCTGAGGACGGTTTGTTTGGGAAAGGGGAAGGGGGCACTTTTTCGGGAGATAGAAATGCTTTGTACCTTGATTATTGTAGTGACTGTATTTGTCAAAAGCAAACACTGTGTGCCCATTAGCAGTCGTGCCTCATCTCCTTCCAACAACCCTGTGCCTATCCAACCACTAGTCTACCTTCTGTTTTTATAGATTTGTCTATTCTGCACAGTTTGCATAATTGGAAAATGCCAATATATGATCTTTTCTGATGGAATTTGTTACCCTAGCACAATGTTTTCAGGCTCACCCACACAGCATATTGGCATTTCAGTTTTAAATTGCCAAACACAATCCCTGATGATGGATTTTTAAATGTTGGCATCTCTCTTGTTCATTAACATTCCTCAAGTTGAACATCCATCTTCTCTCCAGAATGAGAGACTCTCTAGCTGATCAGAATGGCAGGTGCACTGTGAACAGTTAAGAACGTTATTCCAGTCCTGGATTTCTTTTCTAGCCCCATTTCCACTGCTTTCTCACACTCTTTCATGACATTCTAACCACACATGAGACCTCTGGGCCTCAAGTATTGGCCTCTGCCTGGAATAGCCTGCCTACACTACAGCCTATAATTCTGAACTTAAGCATTACTTTCCCTAGGTTGACAGTTTTCTTATTTGCACAGCTGATGTCCCTAGATCTACTCCCTATTTTTGACCCTCATCTTGTTTATAACCCTTTCCAATTTGTGTTGTAAAAGGGGATGGGCTTAGGTAGGTGACTCCACCTAGATAGAACATAAGTCTTATTCATTTTGGTACTCTAAACACCTAACTAGTTCTTAGCAAGGATGAGATTAATGTTTGGTTAATGTTTGTTGAATGAATGAATGAAAACGAGGTATTCCCAATAGCCACCCAGAAAATACAGAGTGGAAGTGATTTCCCTCTGCAGGTTGAAACACAGCAGTCTTAGTTCCCCCTGTTTGAAATGACTTGTTTGAAAGAGAGAATGACAAGTTAAAGCATGTTAAACTTTATAAGCATGAAAACGATCTGCTATTATTATCTCTGAGGGGAGAGGTTGGAGGGGTTCAGGCAAAGTTTTCACTTATTCTTTCATTATAGACTTCAAAAGAAAAAGCGATGTAATGGAGTGGCTTTTTTTTTTTTTTACTTCTATGGCTTTGGTAAGTTTTTCCACATTAAAAATATAAAAAGGAGCAAATGAGCAAATGTAAAACACTGTTTCAGAGTTGGATTCAAATATAGGTATGGCTCTGGGTGGCTTTTGGCAAGTTGTTATTCACTTTTGAACTTAGTTTCCACATCTGTGAAAGGGGAATGGGAAAACTGTCCCCAGGGAACTATTGTGGGGATTAAAAATTATAGTGTTCAGCACAGAAAGAGCATTTGATAAATGACAGCTATTGCTGTTATGAACAGTACAGATAACAGCAACAAACAGAAAAAATGACCAATTGGGGTATACAGAGATCCCTTCTATCTGGGACAGTCCTCCAGTATAATTTTGTTTATAGCCTGTCTGCTTATGCTCAGTGGCTTAACTTATTGATTCTCTGAAAACCAT
>RJWT010007801.1:0-26606 GCA_004365215.1 Cuniculus paca | reverse complement strand
AGACTTTATGATCAAAACCTCAATCACATGGGAAATAATACAAAGACTCAACAACTGGGATCTCATCTTATTGAAAAGCTTTTACATAGCAAAAGAAATCACCAACAGAGCAAAGAGACAGCCCCCAGAGTGGGAAAAAATTTTAAGCAATCATTCTTCAGACAGAGGACTAATAACTAGAATATAGAAAGAATTGAAAAAAATCAGATCCCCCAAATTTAAGGGGGGCTTAATCCAACAATGGTCATCTCAGATGAATACACACTTCTCTGATGAAGAAGTACAAATGGCAAATAGAGATATGAAAAAATATTTAACATCACTATATAGTCATTCTAGGGATGTAAATTAAAATAATAGTCACTACCGTCTCATTCAGAAAGAATGGTTATTATCAAGAAATCAACCAATAACAAATGCTGGCGGGCTGTAGGAAAAAAGGAACCCTTCTCCTCTATTGGTGGGAGCGTAGATTGGTGAAACCACTGTGGAAATCAGTGTGGAGAACTAGGACTAGAGGTTCCATTTGACTCAGTTATTCCCCTTCTTGGTATCTTCCCAAAAGAATTTAAAGCATTATACAACAGCAATATATAAACATCCATGTTTATAGCAGCACAATTTGTAATAGCTAAATCTTGGAAATAACTGAAATATCCATCAAACAAGGCATGGATGAAAAAGATGTGTTTTTTTATACAATGAAATACTACTCAGCCATAAAGAAGGATAAACTTGAGACATTTATAGCAAATTGGATGCATCTTGAAACTACACTCTTAAGTGAAATAAACCAGACACACATGTGTAAATATCACAAGGTCTGTTTGGTATGAGAAAGTGAAAGTATAAAGAAGGATCAAAATGTATAATAGAAACCGTGAAGCAGGAAGAAATTATTGAAAAGGAAAGGAGAACTAGGAAGGGGGAGAAGAAAACGAAGAAGGGAAATGAAAAAAATGATAGATAAAATGGAAACAATGCTTTTTAAATAAGGAGGGGAATAGGGACTAAAGGGAAAGAAGGGGATGGAAAAAAAGAGAAATCAAGATGTATCATGTACAGGTACAAATTCCCTGGGATGAATACAGTCATGTTTATTTAAATTGTACCAACAAACTTTAAAAAATAACCAAAACAATCTTGAAAAAGAACAAAACTGGAAGCATCACTCTTTCTGACTTCAAATATATAACTAAGCCATGACAATTAAAAACCGTGTGATACTGGCATGAAGCCAGACATATAGACCAACAGAACGGAATAGAGAACCAGTTCATTATATGTGTACAATAAACTCATCTTCAGTCAAATTGCCAATATTATGGAATGAGGAAGAGATAGTTTCATCAAAAAAATCATGGGAATGGGAAAAAATGTGTCTTGGGAAAACAACAACAACAACAACAAAAATCATGGGAAGAAAACTGGATTTCCAAATGCAAAAGAATGAAATTGGACCCTTGTACTCAACATAAAAATCAGTTCAAAATGCATTTAAAAATGTAACAGCTAAAAGTAAAACTCATAGAAGAAAATACAGAGGAAAAGCTTCCTGACATTGAGTTTGGTAATAATTCCATGGATATGACATCAAAAACACAAGAGCCCAAAGTAAAAATAGACAAATGTGACTACATCAAACTACAAAATTTCTACATAGCAAAGAAAATAATTAGTAGAGTGAAAAGACACCCTGTGGAATGAGGCAAAATATTTGCAAGACGTATGTTGGATAAGGAGTTAATTTTTAAATATGTAAGAAACTCTTAAAACTCAACAGCAATAGTAGTAATCATCACCATCACCATCATCAGCACCCACTTAAACATGGGTCAGAGGCTTGAACAGACATTTCCCCAAATGGTCAACAGTTATATATCTACATACCTATCTATATATCTATAGCTATATCTATGATCCTCAAGATCACTAATTATTAGGGAAATGCAAATGAAAACCACAAAATAAGACAACAACTTTTGGCAAGGATGTGGAGAAATTAAAACCCTTATACACAGTCAATAGGAATGCAAAACGGTGCAACTGCTATAGAAGACAATATAGAGGTTCCTCAAAAATTTAAAAACAGCACTACCATGTGATAGGGACATTCCACTTTTGGGTACATGTATTCAAAAGAGCTAAAACCAGGATCTCAAAGACCTACTAGCCCTACCATGTTCACAGTAGCACCATTCACAATAGCCAAGATATAAAAACCTAAATATCTATTGATAAAATGGATTTTATAAATGTAGTTTACCAGTTGTATGTGTAAACTACACATAAGTAGTATAGAACATTACTCATTCTTAATAAGGAATATTCTGCAATATGAAGCACTCTTCATGGATATTAGGCTAAGTGAAACAAGCTGGACACTGAAAGACAAATACTGCAAATTTTATTTATGTAGGATGCCAAAAATAGTAAAACTCATTAAAACCAAAGAATCTAATGTTGATTGTTGGAAGCTAGGGATAGGGGTAATGGGAATTGTTAATTAATAGGTATAAACTTCAGTTGTGTAAGAAAAATAAGCTGGGAATTTAGCTCAGTGGCTTAAGTGCCTGCCTGGCAAGTGTGAGGTTGTGAGTTCAATCCCGGGTACCAAAAACAAAAGCAAAACAAAACAAAAAAAGAAAAATAAGCACTAGAGATTGCTGTACAATATTGTGTTTACAGATGAAAATTCTGTACTTGTTATACACTAAAAATCTGTAAAATGTAGATCTTATTAAGTATTTTATTACAATAGAAAAGGAAATTATAATATAAATCCACAAATACGTGATTACAAATGTATGGAAAACATGTTTATGAGTCAGAAAATGTAATATTATAAGTCAAGGAATTTCAATCAAAATGTCTGAAGGCTTTTTGTTACAGAAATTGATGACTGGATATCAAAATTCATCCAGAAATTCAAAAGACCTAGAATTGCCATAATAACTTGATAAAAGAACAAACTTGTGGGACTAACTCTCCTGGATTCCAATAATTATATGAAGTGTCTGTAGTCAAAACTGTAGTTTTGTAAATACTGGTCTATAGAAGACAATATAAAGGTTCCTCAAAAATTTTGTCTATAGGATTTTTGGATATGGAGTAAAGGAACTCTTACTCTATAAACTGTTGTGACTATAAGTCAGTATACTCACTATGGAGGGTCCTCAAAAGGCTAAAACTAGAACTGTCATCCTTAGCTCTATATAGGAAGTATACAAAATATATATAGGAAGTATGCAAAAGAATTAACTGCATACCCGTGCTTATTGTAGCACTATTCACAATAGGTAGCATATGGAATCTTGGTGCCCATCAGCAGATGAATGGATAAAGAAAGTATGCTTTATATACACAATAGAGAATTATTTAGACGTAAAACCAAATAAAATCATGTTATTTCAGGAAAGTGGATGGAATCAGAGGGCATCATGTTAAATCAAATAAGGAAGCCACCAAAAGACAAGTATTATATACTTTCTCTTTCAGGTGCTTTTTGGAAACAAAAACCAAAAAACACCTGAAAGTAGAAGAGGGGCTCCTGGAAGAAAGGGAACAAGGGGAGGGGGAAAGAAAAGAGACCAAAGGGTAGAAGGGAGGATGAATACTATTAAAGTGTAATTTTTGATAAGTATAAATCCATGTGAAACACTGATTTGTACAATAATTTGTGTTAATAATTATGATTTAGAAACTCATTTTGGCATAAAGATAGACAACTAGATCAACGGAAAAAAATGGAGAATATGAAAACAGCCCCACACCTTTAGTGAAAACTGTTATTTGAAAAAAGCAAGATACTAAGTGCAGAAACAGCAGTCTTTTTATATGGTGCTAAAATTACTGGACAAACATACAAAAGATCTTCAATTCATATAATGCACCATAAACAATAAGTAATTAATATGGTCTTTTTGTGCAGTTCTATATATCTTGTTTATAGATCCTCAATGTATTTTTTTGTACCATATGCCTTGTTTGTACAGTCCTGTAATGTTTGCTGATTGTACTAAATAGTACAATACTGTAGTTTTATGTTCTGTTATACATTACAGCAGTGCATGTAAGAGCAATGCAAATAAAAACAAAGTCATCAAATTGGAATTTCTTTTGACAATTTCTTTGTTCTGAATATTGTAATGCACATACTACATATAATACCTCATTTAGTGATGAATTTAATTAATAATCTAGTCACAGGAATGTAGCTCAAACGTTAAACAGAGAATGTCTGTATTCCCCACCTAAGTATTCACTCAAGAGTAATGAACACCATGATCCTGCAAAGACTTATACAGTGTTCACAAAAATTTTATGTATAATACTCCCAAACTGAAAACAACTTAAATATTCACTGACAGTTGAATGGAAAACAATTTATATTGTATACAAAGGAACACTTCTCAGCAATAAAAAGGAATCAGTTATTGATACATACAATGTACATAAATTTCAAGATTAGTAAGATGTAATAAGTCACATAAAAGAGTACATATTTTATGATTGTACTTACGTGAAATTCTAACACTTGAGAATGAGCCTTTGGCTTCAGAAGGCAGAATAGTAGTTGCTTATATAGGATAGGAGACAGGGTGGGTGAGATTATCAAAAGGCATAAGGAACTTTAGGGATGGTAAGTATGTTTACTATCTTGATTATGGTGATGGCTTTACAGGAATATATATATATATATATATATCAAAACTTTTTGAACTGTTTAAGTATCTGTAGTTCATCATATGTCAATGCTAACTCAATAAAGGTATTTAAAATTTTTGCTTTTGTAGTGGGGGTTTAGTTGTATACCAAAATATTTTTTAAAATATAATGGTTGTGATGACTCCTGCCACACGGTATTCAATATATAGTATCTTTAACTACCCTTCTTGAAGATTAAACTGAAAAAATGTCAAGAAATACAGCTCTTTAACATTGTATATCTTATGAGAATTAAGAAGGATCCTAATCTGAAGTAATTGAAGGTAGAATATTTTAAAATATGAAACTTAAAGTGTTGTTTGCAAAAGCCCACCAAAAGGTATCATTCATGTATGTGTATGAATGTGTTAGATTATGATGCACTATTTTACTGTAATGTCTTGCTCCATTAAGAAAACATACACAATGAAACAGATCTCCTTTTTGTCTTCTCACTAATATTTGAAGGTAGAAAATAAATTGGAATAGTTGTAATTTTAAGAAAATATATAAGCAAAGCCAAAAATGACTAGCTCAGAATGTGAAGTTGAAGAAAAGCTAAAACTCTCAATATTTTAATGGAATAGTTTTATAAACTTAAAATAGTAAATGTTTACTAAAAAAATCTAATATCTTACCTAAAATGATTTACTATTAATATATGTCTAATCACTGAAAATTCTGTACTAAAATTTCTGTTCAACAATATTTTCTTTCAAAGTATAGTATGTAATGACAAGTATTCTTTATCTCTCTTTCCCTCTTTTTATGCTAGGAAAGATACATTGGCACTTGTCACCAAGATGAAATATGAATGGCTGTGTATTCTTTGCTATTCTTCCTTTGCTAAAATAGTCTTCATTTTCTTAATGTCTAATATAGAAGCCAGAGGAGCCTGATTACATAGAGGATGGATATCATCTGTAGTTAGAAAACAAGGACTGACACTTCTGTTTTTTCTTCTATTTCAGGGCCAAAAGTCAAAATGAAATTCATGGTACTTGTCATCATTGGGCTAACCTTGCTGCTAGGAGCCCAAGCCATGCCTTCAAATCGCCTGTCTTGCTACAGAAAAATACTAAAAGATCGCAACTGTCACAGCCTTCCAGAAGGAGTAGCTGAGCTGACACAGGTTGATGCAAATGTCCCAGATCATTTCTGGGATGGGAAAGGATGTGAGATGACCTGTTACTGCAATTTCAGTGAATTGCTCTGTTGCCCTAGGTAAGGAAATGAAATCATAAAACATATTGCTATGAAATAGATGCAGAATGAATCTTTTAAAGACATCCCCCTCAAAATGCATTTGCTGCAACTATTTTTGTAAGTAAATTCTGTCCAAATTCCAACTGTTTTCTAGAACCACCACTATGTGACGAATTGCATATTTTTGTTTAAGAAAGGAGTTTGGCAGGTTAATAAACTAAATGAAAATCAAAAAATTTTAACACATCAATTGATTAAATTTTAAATACTTTTTTTTTTTTTTTTTTTTGTACCGGGGATTGAACTCATGACCTAGCACTTGCCAGGCAAGTGCTTGTACCACTGAGCTAAATCCCCGGCCCTAAACTTTAAATTCTTTTCTGATTTTTCATTATTAAAATATCTACTAGAGGTGGGCAAAGAGGCAAACACTTGTAATCCTAGTACTTTGGGAGGCTGAGACAGGACTGCAAATTCAAGATCAGACTAGGCAATGTAAGTGAAATCCTGTCTCAAAATGGAAAAGAAGAAAAAGGAAGAAGAAAGAAGAAAGAAGAAGATGAAGAAGGAGGAGGAGGAGGAAGGAGAAGGGGAAGGGAAGGGGAGGGGGGGAGGGGAAAGGGAAGGCAAAGTAGTAGTAGTAGTAGTAGTAGTAGCAGTAGTAGTTCAGGATGCTCACGTGTGAAGTCCCTGGGTTCAATGCTTAGTACCAGAAAAAAAAAATTCATTGGTAGCAGAAGTGAACCTCAAAATTGCCATCTTACACTAACTTAAAAACTAATAAAGTTTTTATTAAAACTTTAAATAAAAGATGCTAGAAGTATCAAGTGATTAGCCAGACAGAAAAGCTGAATGATGATCAAAGAAAAATTTCCCAGTTTCATGTATGAATTAACCATAAATGAACTAAAGTTCAAAACAAATTACTTTTTTGAAAGCAGATAGATCTTAAATATAAAACAAATAAGCCGGGTGTGGTTGCTCACGCCTGTAATCCCAGCACTCGGGAGACTGAGACAGGCGGATCGTTGTGAGTTCGAGACCAGCCTGGGCTACAAAGTGAGCTCAAGGCCAGCCTGAACAGCATAGTGAGACCCTGTCTCAAAAACACCAGGGCTGGGGATCTAGCTCAGGTCTAAGCGCCTGCCCGGCAAGCGCAAGGTCGTGAGTTCAATCCCCGGTACCGCAAAAAAAATAAAAATAAAAATAAAAAAATAAATCAACAAGTATGTTTAGTTCTTCATTTTAAATCGTCTTCCTCTGAGTATTGAGGAATCTTTCAAATACTGTGACTTTGGACATTTCATACTGAAATTAACCTTTTCAAATTACTTTCAACATATGACATTTTATTTCCCGTGAGAACGGAAAGGCACCTATCTTACCAAGAAAAGGTGTAGGGACTTGAAAGGAATAGTACTATCCTACATAACTGGATAGCATCAACACTAAATCTAGAACCCAGGTATTTAAACTTGAACCAGATTTTATTCTACCGAGTCAGTTGGTTCTCAAATTGAGGTTCCCCTATCAGACTCATCATTACCTGAGTCCCTTTAAAAATGTACATCTGTCCTTGGACTCCCCACCTAGACCCCACAGAAATTCTGGAGGTGAGACTCAGCAAATGTTTTAAAAAACCCTCCAGGTGACTTTGATGCATACTAAAGTTTGAAAGTCATTTTACTAAGTTATACCCAATAACTTGGTAAATTAATCCTACAAAGTGACTTAACTTTCTGTACTACAAAAATGAAATATCAACTAATATGAAAATACGATGTTTCCTTTTTTTATTACTTGAAACCAATTTACTGAAATAAACTTGTATTTGGTTTATGGTTTGATTTTGTAATTATTTATGTTCATGGATTTGAATGAGTGTAGCTATACAAAAGTAATTTCTTTTTTATTTTGAAATGCCATTTTCCCAGTAGCAAGAGATTCACTTTGCTAAGTATTTTTCTAGTAAGCCATAAAGGTAAGACCACCTTGCACATGTGTACAATTTATATTACTATAGTCTATGCATTTTTGTACTTTAACTTATTTCATCTTTATAATTAGAAGAGAATTGAGTAACTTTTTAACATTTCTTCTGTCTCTATGAAACCTAGAAATTTAATGACTTTCTAAGAATGGTTTAATTTTTTGTTTCTTACCTGTAGATTTAAAAGTTCATGGCACATTCAGGTATCAGAAAAATGAAATTTTATATATATTAATAATTTTGAAATTACCCTACTTTTCTTTAGAGATAAATGATACTGTATCAATGACAGTTGGAGGGAAAGTAAAAGAATCAATTACCTTCTTGATCTTTGTTGCTTCCATGTCAAGTCCTTCCACTCATCTCTGTACTTTATTCCCCTAAAAAGAATAGTTATATGTATCTCAAATCCTGGGAATGACTGTCCATTTTAAACTAATATACAAAAGCTAATATATACCTTAGCTTTCAGATGATCTTAACTGACATTCTACTTTCTTTCAGGGAAATCTTCTTTGGACCAAAGATCTCTTTTGTGATCCCTTGCAACAATCACTGAGAATCTTCATGTATTCCGGAGAACACCATTCATAACTTCCCACACATTCTATCAGTATCATTACATTTCTAAGTCTATCCAGTGCAATAAAGCACAGATTTTATAAAGTCTTACTTGTCTAGAACAAGTAAAATTGTGTTAAACAAATAGTAATAAAAGTTAATTCAATTTAATTTTTCTCTGTGGACATTATTAGAATTGGTTAAAATTTTTGCCGAAAGAATTTTCATTTATGAGGTATCACTACACACAGTAAAAGAACTCTGTCCCCCGAGATGGATAGCCACAATCCAGTCTCAAATATTAGAACATGTTTGGTTGTTAGGTGAACATGTCTATGTATATTTAATGAGAAAAATCCCTGTATAAATTAAACTTCTTAGAATGAAAACTGGAAGTTTTATAGCAAGAAAAAAAAAAGACAAACCAATAATCAAATGTATATTATGTATGCCAAGTACTTTAAGTAAAATTTCACTTTGCTGTTAGCTATATCTCGGAAACAGCCTATGTATCCACTAACAGATGAATGAATATAAAAATGTAGTATTTATGCACAATGGAGACTACTCTGTCATAAAGAAAGATAAACTTGAGTCATTTGTAGGAAAATGGATGCACCTTAAAAGTATAATGTTGAGTGAAGAAGCTTACATATCACAGTGTTTCTGTTACATGAAAAACCCAAATTACAAACAACAAAATAAAGGATATCTAATAGGAAGTAGGGAGACAGATCTCAAATGGGAAAGAGCTAAAGAGATGAACGGAGGAGGGGAAAGTGAGGGGGAGTGGAAAGGGATGAAAAAAAGGAATTAAAATGTGTTATGTACATATACCAACTCCACACAAGGAATGTAAACATTATGTACTGCAAACATGCACTAATAAAAAAAACAAAACTTTGAGGCAATTTCTTTGCTCCCTTTCTCAGGTGCTAATGCAAGTTTAAGACATTAATTAAAAATGAAGGCAGGGTTTGAAGAGTTACATTTTCCAAGCTCATATGTTACACACACAGGGTGTCCAGAAAAACCCAGGTACATATCCCAGAAGTATCAATTTTTTTTTGAGAATAGCATTACATTAAGAGACAAATAATTGATGAGGGTTTAAAAATCACATAAATTTTAAAAGTAAATAAAACATGTGACTTCAAAGATATTTTCTTTTTTTTTTGGCGGCATGGAGATTGAACTCACGACCTCGCACTTGCCAGGCAAGCACTTAGGCCACTGAGCTAGATCCTCAGTCCTTGTCTTCTTGAGACAGGGTCTTGCTATGCTGTTCAGGCTGACCTTGAGCTCACTTTGTAGCCCAGGCTGGTCTTGAACTTGCAAGGATCCTCCTGTCTCAGCCTCCCGAGTGCTGGGATTACAGGCGTGAGCCACCACGCCTGGCGATACTTTCTAATTTTTAGAGGAAATGGTTTTGGACTATGCTTTCATATCTTAAGAAGTATATGCTGACTCATAGTGGCCATCAGGGTAATTTCAGAAAGTCTGTCTGTCATGTTATAAAAATGTATTACATGCTTACTAAATGCCAGCCATTATTAAGACTTGGGGATGTTGCAATGAGTAAGATGCACTTATCCTCTTGGAACTTGTATTGTAACAAAGCAAATAATAAGTAATTATAAACAAATAATTATTTATAATGTGAAACCTGCTATGAAGAGGTATAGGGCACCATACAAAGTAATGTGGGGAAAAGTTTGAGAAATACTAATACACCATGTAGACAATCCAGGAAATATCATTTTAGTGTAACTAAAAGCGAGAGTATTTTATTGAAATATCCCTTGAAGGTTCCTGATGTGTTTCTGAAGAACTATTCAGGACAGTATCTGATAAGCAGTCAAGGTTTAGTAAGTGTTACTGGGCTGAGTCATACGATTTTGAAGTAACCACAATTCAGTTCCTCTTAAAGTCTACACGAGTACAAGTCAGAATGTGTTTTCAAATACAGCCTCCTACAAAGTGCATGAAGAAATTGAATTATAAAAACAATCAAATTACCACTATCAAGCCATGCAATTTGGCCTTTTTCACTGCAGTGACTGGTTTAAAAAAAAAAATCAGACTGGTAATTAACTCAATAAGGAAAGTCTTGTGTCCTTTCTGAAACAGTGCATAAAGTAAGTCTATAAAGAAAACCATCAGTAAACCTGTTTCATGTTCTCTCTCGGAGGGGGAAAAAGTGTTAATGATCTAAAACCTCTATTTATAAGGTACACATTAGCATGAGGGTACATGCGAGACAATGATAGCTTTTTAATAAAAGCGTCTATTCTACAGCAATCAAAACAACAAAAAATACTATTTGAAAAAAACTAAGTCTTCAATACATGAATTATATAGATTACAGATTCTTCATCATTATACTTTTTCCTAGCTGGATACAACTGTAATACGAAATTCAATTACATTCTTTTAGGAAGGAATGCATTATAAAAGTACACATCCTTCTCTAGAGTGCCAAGTAAATGTAAAACTATGAATGTTCACATGACTTAATCTTATGCAACTTTTTCTGACCAGGACAATAGACTTTTAAAATCAAAATTTAATTTAATCGTATTAAAGAATAAATCTTATTTTTCCATAGATTTTAGTTATAAAAAAGATATCTTTTATGAAAAACTTACCATTGTTGCACTATCATGCAATAACTAAATTAAGTACATACTCTATATAACTCTGTCCTATGGGCAAAATTGCTAGTTGAGAGAAATTGGGTAGCTTGTCTAAGGCATTGTCAGTAAGCAGTAGAGCTAGGTGTTTGAATACAGCCAGCCTTACTCTAGCATCTAGTGTTAACCATTACACTGTTAAAAAGCATCATCCAATCTATTTCCTTTGTAGGAAAGCAAACTATTTCTGAACAGGACACACAAATTATACTTTTCAGATAGCTCCCATGTACTAAGTGTTTTCTGAACAAAAGTTTCTGTACTTTTATTTTTGATTTTCTATGTCAGTGTTATAAATCTCATGTCACTGAACACAAAAACAACAATAATACTAATAAGCCATCTCTTCTTGATAAAACTGTTTACTTATCATAGTCCACAGAGACTACTCGAATTTTTTTTTTCTGGGATTAGGTTAAGGATTATTGGAGAAATTGGAAGCATGATGAAAAACCAAAAAGTGAGTGAAAACAACTAGTGTAAGGGACGGAACATTACTGGATCAATTTATAAATTATAACTTTTTTATAATTGCAAGTAAGTACACATGCATTCCTTGCATAGTAAATAATTTTTTAAAGGGAACAAGACAAGAATACTTGCTTTCACCACTGCTATTCAATACTGTAACAGAAGTTCAAGCCATACCAATTGGACAATAAAAAATAAATAAAAGTAATCCAGATTTGGAAGAAGTAAAACTATATTTATTTACATATAACATAATTCTATAGACATAGCAGAAATCTCATGGAATCCACAAAAAAACAAGAGCTAATAAATTTAGCACAATTTCAGGGTCAATATACAAAATTAGAGGTGTATCTACACTACTAATGAAAAATCTAGAAAAAAAAATTCCATTTATGATAATGTCAACAAGAACAAACTACCTAAGAATAAATTTAACCAAAGAGGTTAGAAATATGTATGCTGGAAACTACAAAATATTGAAGAAAGAAATGAAAGATCTAAATAAACAGAAGGACATCTCATAGTCATGGATTGGAACGCTGATATTGTTAAAATGGCAGTCTTAAAGCAGTGTACACATTCAATGCAATTCCACCAAAATTCAAATGACTTTTTGGGCAAAAATGGAAAAATCAATCCTCAAATTCATCTGGAACTGCAAAAAACCCTAAATAGCCAAAGGAGGGGGGTGGGGAGAAAAGTAAAACAGTAGGACTCTAACAAGAGTTGCTGAATTCAAAACTCTTAACAAGATTAACAAGTTAAGCACCACACCCCTGTAATCCCAGGTACTGGCGAGGCTGAGGAAGGAGGACTGCAGGTTCAAGCCCCGGCAACATAGTATGACTCTATCTTAAAATAGAAGGAAAAGATCTGGGGATATAGCTCAGTGGTATAGTACTTACCTAGCATGCATAAAGCCCTGGGATTGATCCCTACTACTGAAAAAAAAAAAATCAAGACTAACAGACCAAAAAAGAATGGAGTTGAGAGTACAGAAATAAACTCCAACATCTGCTGAAATGATTTCAACAAGGATGTGAAGACCCTCCAGTGAGGAAGTAAGCTCTTCAAAAAATGATCCTGGGGTAACTGGCTAGCTACATGCAAAGGGATGAAGGTGGACTTCTAGCCAATATGAAAATTACAGCTCAGTGGTCAACAATCCAAACACTATAGCAACAGACACTATAAAACACCTAGAAGAAAACATATGCATTAATAATGTGGTGGACTTGGCAGTGAATTCTTAGGTTTAATGCCAAAAGTAGAGCAACAAAGAAAAACGAGTTAAATTGGATTGCATAAAAAATAAAAACTTTTGCCCATCAGAGATCATTATAAATATTTGCAAATCAGATATCTCATAAGGATTTAATATACAGAATAAAGAACTCCTACAACTTATGATTAAAAAGACAGCCCAATTAAAAAACAAAGTACTCAATACAAGTGCCCAGAAAGCACATGAAAAGATTTTCAATGGTATTCTTAGGGATATACAAATCAAAACTACAATGAGATACTACCTCATATTCAATAGAATGGCTTAATTTTCAAAAAAGAAAATACAAATTTGATCAAATTGGAGAAAGAGCAGCCCTCAGACATAGTTGGTGGAAATGTAAAATGGTTCAGTCACCTGGAAAAGTCTGGAAGTTTCTCAAAAAGTTAAATACACAATTATCATGTGACAAAATTCCATGGCTTGGTATAAACCCAGGAGAAATGAAAATATATATTCACAGGAAAATTTAACATAAATGTTCATACGAGTATTATTAACAGTCAAAGGTAGAAATTCAGGGTTAATCAGTAGAAGAATGGATATGCAAATTATGGGTATAGAGATACCACACAAGTACTGATATGTGCTTGGATTAGCCATTGAAACCATATACTAAGCAAAAGGAGCTATAAATAAAAGGACATACATTGTATGCATACTGTAATTCCCCTTACATAACTTATAGCAGGCAAATCTATAGAAACAAAAAGCAAATTAGAAGTTACCATACAACTGTTTTGGTGGAGCAATGAAAACAGTTTTGAAATTAGAGCTGATGGTGCACAACATTGTGAACACACTGAATACTACCAAATTGTATGCTGTAATGATTATGTATTATGTAAATTCCTTCTCAAAAATTTTATGTAGAAATAATGAATTTATTTGTTAAGAGATATATTTAAGCCATTAATTTTTAATTTTGCCTTAACTGACCTTTCAAAATTAGTAACCAAATAACTGACTTCATGTTTTCAGCCCCTCTACACATCCAAGATACTTTCTTCTCCTACTCCACTGGCAATCTAATTTGAATTGTTCTCTTTATACTCTAACAAGTAATTTCAAGCTTTTTGCACAAGAAAAGCATTTTTATATGCAAGAGAAGCCTACAAGTTTTTATTAAAAATTAAGTCTTTATGGATTAGGCAAAAATATAAAAAGTGGCAAGACATGGTGGTGCACTGTAGTAGTCCCGGCTACTCAGGTCATTGAGACAGTTGGGTATCAAGTTTGAGGCCAATTTGGACAATTTAGCAAGATCTTCTCTCAGAAGAAAATAAAAAAAGATGAAGAATGGCTGGGATTATAGCCCTATCTACCTATCTATCCATCCATCCGTCTGTCTGTCTATCTATCATCTCTATCTACTGTGTATGTGCAAGTGAAACTTTCTTGAAATAAACCACTACATCTTGTAGCCATATGGTTCATTTTCAAGTAGCTAAAAAGATTTGTTACAGAGAATTTTAGAAAGGTTTCTATAACACCAATTATCACATCTTTCTGCACATCAATAAGAGTACATATACCTTTAAATGGTCAAGCAAGGACAGACCTGCTGCTTTACTATTCACCATATTTTCTAAATGTCCATATACTCAGAAAACTTAAAAATATGCAAATTAACGTTCTAATGAACCAGTACTTTAGATGCATTTTAGCTACATCAGTGGTTCTCAATCAATGGTTTGTTTTGTCCCCCAGGGAATGTTTGGCAGTTCTAGACGTATTTTTGATTGTCACACCTTAGAAGAACTACTAGTATCTAATAGGTAGACTTCTGCTAATCTTTCTACAACATTGCAAAGCCTCCCACAACAATTACTAGGTTCAAATGTTATCCTTGACAACCCTTGAGCTAGATTAATGGTCTCATCCATGTCTTGCCTAAAACATTTTACTGGAGCTGTTGTTAAGTAATTTTTCATGTCATAAGGTATAAATCTGACTTAAAACTTTAAGAATTTAGCTAAGCAATACAATTTCAGAAAAGGTAGAGGTTAAAAATGACAAAAAACTGATATAGAAGGAAATATAAAAGCAAGTATACCAACACTTTGGGAGGCTGAGGTGAGAACATCCCAAGTTTGAGCACAGTCTTGGAAACTTAGCAAGACTGGATGCGAAAATAAACAATTTAAAAAAGGGCTGGGGATGTAGCTCAGTGCAAAGGGCCTGGATTCAATCCCCAGTACTGAAAAGAGGGAGGGAGAGAGGGAAGGAGGGAGGGAAGGAGGGGGTAAGAGAAAGACAGAGAGAGAGATGAAAAGGGAGAAAGAACAGGAAAACAGGAATAAAAATCAAGTCAGAAATACATATAACCAAAATTTAAAAGAAGAGCTTGTTAGAGATCCAGAACTCTTAAAATTCAGTTTTAATTTACAATAGAAACAGCATAGAAAATGACTAAAAATTAAAAAGGCACTGCACTTATTTTCTATTTTCATATCATATAAATATCTTTTCGGTAGGACAAAATCTTAAGAAACAACTATTTATGTTATTTCAACTTTCAGCATTTATCTTTGCTATCCCATTAAGTCTTCTTTGGAAAGAGGTGGGCACATAAATTATTTGTTCTTGCTGATACTTCATCAAGTAACAATAATAAGAGAAATTTAAAAAGAAGTTGCATCCAGAGAAAGTCTATTTTTCAACTCTAACACTATGAAGGATTTAAAAAAATAATGTTATTTAGGATATCCACATTCCAAATCAGATTGACCCAGAGAAGCAAACGTGTTACATTTGGTATTCTTCCTTAACTTGTTAATTTAAAAAAAAAAAGGGTTACAAAATGAGGATCTTTACATTAAAATCTCAGTTAATACTGATTCCTAAAAAGTCAGTTGAAAAGAAAATACCAAGTTTCACAAAATGAATACACTGAAGCAACTATAATAGTAATAACCTTTATTTAAAATATTCTTAATCTAGGAAGCTCATTGTACACGAGTTTCCAACTAATTATTAGAGTCAGAAACAAAGAAAATAAAACCAGAGAAAATCCTCTGTAGAAAAAATACACAAGGAACATTTCTACATGTGAAAACCAGTAAACAGTCTTAATATCTGAACATCCAAGTGTCAGTCTCTATGTCACCCCTAGTGAACACCACTATCAACCTTGAGATCTGATTTGCTCTTGTCATTCTTCACTGAGTAGATGAAATAAGTTAAGGTGTCTTTTTCATTCACTGGAATAGACCTAAAGTGGCAACCAACTATCTATAAAGAAAAAAAAATTGAGGAAATTAAATTTTAGATATAACAAACTTCAAACACTAGGTAAAAGATACTATTTCTTTAAAAGTGCTATGTGATAAGCGGTATTTCTTTTATAACATAAATTTTATTTAATTAACAAAATTAACAAAACACCAACAGGACAGAAAGGACATAAGAATAAAAGATGTTTTGAACAAATGACGGTTTGATTTCAAAGTACCCTTTGGCGCACTGAACTAAATATACATTGCGTAGATACATGCCTCCTTTAACTTTAAATTCTACAACTGGCTCTAGACAGCAAAGGAAATATTTTTACTTTTAAGCTTTAAATATCAGTGAGCTAAAACAGAAGGGTCCCCATGCACAGTACTGGAAAGAATAAATATGAAGTTGAAAACGTTTTGATACTAAAGAAACAAACCATGAAATATAATCTTTGCTATAAATTATAACCATTCACTGATTCATTGGCAATATTCTTGGTAAATGAATTTGGACTTGGAATTTTTTCAGAATAAAAATTATGAATGGAAAAATGAAAGGAAAAAGACAGGAAAATTCACTGAAAACTTTGAGGCTATTTTAATTGCTTCCCTGTCCTTTTTTTTTTTTTTTTTTTTAAATACTTTGGATTGAGTCTAGGGCCTTCTCACTGAGCTACAACCCAGTCTTTTTTCTTTTTTTTGTCCCCTAAGACAGTCTTGCTAAGCAGCTAAATTGTCCAGGCTTGGCTGGACACTCCTGGAGTGCAGGGATCACAGGTGTGTACCACCATGCCCAGTTGCTTCCTTGTCTTTTCACTGTGCTAATCTAACAGGTGCACTGCAACTACCAACAGAATAACAGTTTAAAAAAAAAAAAGAGGAAGAAGAAGAAGAAAGGGAGGAGAAGAAAGGGAGGAGGAGGAGGGGTAGCGATATGCATATCTAGAGTCTATATTTATTAAAAAAAAAAAAGAAACTGCTGTAGGAGTTGGGCATAGTGGCACACATCTATAAAACCAGCATTCTTTAAAGGCAGGAAGATGGCAAATTTGAGCCCAGCCTGGACAACTTAGCGATTCAGTGAGACTCCGTCTCAAAATTTAAAATAAATAAATAAATAAATAAAATAAAGGGTTGTGAATGTAGCTCAGTGTGAAGGTTCTAGGTTCAATCCTTAGAACTAAAAAGGAAAAAAGGCTTGAGAATAATGTAATGGCTTTCACTTAAAATAATCTGTTGATTCTCATTTGTTTTTGTTTTTTTTTTGCAGCACCAGGGATTGAACTCACAACCTTGCGGCTTGCCAGGCAGGCGCTTAGGCCACTGAGCTAGATCCCCAGCCCTTGTATTTTTGAGACAGGGTCTCACTATGCTGTTCAGGCTGGCCTCGAGCTCACTTTGTAGCCCAGGCTGGTCTCGAACTCACAATGATCCTCCTGTCTCAGCCTCCCGAGTGCTGGGATTACAGGCGTGAGCCACCACGCCCGGCTCTGATTCTCATTTGTTGGACAGTGATTTCATTCCAGTACTGTTTGATACATTTCATCATGGAAGGCAATTATGTATTCACATGGTGTACAATTCAAAAAGGACCAGGTCTTTTAAAGCAAATTTAAAGAAAAATTATATTTTTGTTACCCAGGCAAGAAAAGGAAAAGAAATTCTGGCTGAGGAATATATTGGGTATTAACAATGTTATGGAGCATTCTGCCAAAAGATTGTAACTTTATTTTTTTTTTGGACTCATTACGTAGTTCAAGTCAGGCTTGAACTTGCTATATATTCCTGGCTGGTCTCAAACTTGTGATCCTCTTGCATCAGCCTCCTGAGTGCTGGGATTACAGATGTGTGCCACCTCACCGGCTATCTTTTATCTTATTTTATATGTACGTTTTTGAAGAATATGAGAAAACTAATTTATATAGTCACATTTCTATTCTGTACAGTAAATTAAACTTTTTAAAGTATGATTAAAATACAAATACACAAATCTATAAACATCTTAATAACATGTACAGATGTTTTTAGTTCTTTTACTTCCTGAGAACATACATACACATAACAAGTTAAGTTTTCAAAACTAAACAAAGGACCACAAGTCTTATATCAAAGCAGAATATAAGTAAAAGCCTACATATGAAAATACTTTTATGGGCTCATTTATAGACCTATTCTAGCAGAAACTTTAAAAAAATTCTAAGACATTAAAGCTAATTTGTTATGTCAATGAGGTGTTTAGTAAATATTTACTGGTTAAACGGAATTTCAACATTCTGAAAACTATTCTTAGAAGATACTATACACAATTTAAATATAATCCATTAAATAGTCATTATATAAAGAAATCTCGTAAGGAGTAGATGAATTTTTTTTTTTTTAGATGAATGTTTTTAGGCAACTAGATTCAACAGATTTTCTTTCCTTCTTTTTCTTTTTTGGCATACTGGATGGAGACTGAGCCCTGGGCCTCATCCCCAGCCCTTTTTATTTTTTGCTTTGAAACAGAGTTTCAGTAAGTCCCTACTGCCCAGGCTGGGCTCAAACTTGTGATTCCCCTGCCTCAGCCTCCCCAAGGCTAATATGATAGGCATATGCCACTTTTATTTTTTAAACTAAAATGTACTGTTATATATACTTTAATAATTTTATTAGCATTTAATGATTTCTTGTTTGTGTTTCATTTAAAGTTTAAATAGCTTAAAACTCATATTTACCTCAACAAGTTGTGCTTTATTCAGTCCTGGTCTGGTTGGTAGCTTGAAGTGTCTTTTGTATCTCCTAAGTGTGTTTACTTGTAATTGGTACAAATCAACCTAGAAAATATCAACATATATGAATTAGTTCACATAATTTGTTGAAAATTTGTCAGATAGGTATAATAGTGAACATTTCAATTTCAGCAAAATAAAAATTTAATTTCATTGTTCAAAAATTCTTATATAATAAAACCTATAAATTATTAAACTTTTTAATTTTTTGTGGGCAATTATAAACTAGGGCTAAAACAAGGAAGTTTATGACAACAGACCTAAAGAATTCAAATTCTAAAAATTAAAACTGTACCTGATTTTTTTTTTTCCTTTTTTTGAGACAGGGTCTCACTATGTAGTTTAGGCTGATTTGGAACTCATAGCCCAGGCTGGCCTCAAATTTGGGGTGCTCTTCCTGTCTCAGCCTCTTGAGTGCTGGGATTACAGCATGCATCACAGCACTCAGCACCTTAATTCAAATTGTAACATTCAAATTGTATAAATGAATATATCAATTGAAATTGTGTAAATGGGTATTAACTAACTATACATAAAATTCACTTTCATTTTTAGATTTCTCAGATGCTTTAAACATTCAAAAAAAAATCTGTTGCTACCTTTATATAACAGTTTCTGAATGGAAAGCTTATGATTTCCATGTAACATACAGAAGCGTTCATCTACCTCTGGAGTATCGACATCTTGAACAGGTGAATCACCGCCATCATCATCACTCCCTTTTCTCTTTCTTCTGTTTCGAACACTCTGAATTAAGTTTTTATGATAATCACAAATGTAAAGATGCCTTGCCTGAAACAGAAAAGTTGTAGACTGCTTATGATTACAGTAAAAACGTGTCTATTTACTAGTAAAATGCATAGGTCACAGGGAATTACGAAAAATAAAGTCAAAGCAGGCCATTGTTAAGACAATGGCATGTTTCTTCCTATTCAAAATCCTGCACCCAGTTAAAACTAGAGCTATCTGGTGACAGCGCTGAGGGTAGGACGGGCGGGGCATTCCAGGAAGGGGTGGTACCTGCTAGGGGAGGGCACAGAGGAGGAGAAAGAGAAACTCCAATCCTCTGGATTTGGTCATCAAACTGCAGGGAAGGTGACTTGAATTAGCTTATGCTAGGTTTTTACCTGACAAGGGAAACGACAATGTTGCCCACCATTTTGCTATTTCACAGTATTTTCTCTAAAGAAATATTTTAGAAAGTTTTAGGACTGTGTGCTAATTTAATACTCAAGTATGTTTCTGATATAAACTCCACTTTTACAAATGATCTACTGAATTTATATCCCAACTATATTTAAATTTGTTACTATTTTTTCCGACTACTAAGAGAATATATTTATCTGTGATGCATTTTTTTCGATTAAAAGTCTTAAATTATTCACGTTCACCTGATAAGCTCCTCCGGAGCAACACTGAAGAATAGCTTAAACAAGCAAAGTGTTACAAATAAACTTAAAAACAGAACACAAAACAAATTGCATATACTCCTGAGAGCTTCACAGTGACATTAAATATTAGGTTTCATATGCTGACAGTTAACTCCTTTTAAAAATACAAACAAGGGCTGACCTAATAGGCATTTTTTTTTAAAATGCAGGACATATTTTAGGTTGTATATTTTGGTATTCATTCGCTACCAGCTAAGCTCCAAAAAGTAGCAACGGTTCTTTTTAAAACCCTACAGATGATTCAAAAAAAAAAAGGCCGTGCAAAGAAACGGAAAGAGATCCTGATGGCTGCCTGCCGCGCGGACTGCAAAGCCGCAGGGGCTTACGGGCTCCCCAAGCCAGCAGCAGCTGCCCTAAGAGCTGACACCGCAAACACTGTGGCACCCAGCGCCCTGCAAAGCGGCGGGGAGCTCGGCTTCCCCTCTCTGTGTTTGTGAGAAGGGGACAAAACACGGCAAAGAACAGGATCTTCCGAGACTGCAGTGTAAGATCCTGCAGGACTCCACTTTCCCCAGACGCGAGGAGCTACTGCTCCCAGGGGCCAATAAACAGCTCCCGCAGCAAAACAAAGGCGCCTCCATTCCAGAAGGGGCTGCCGGGCTACGAGAAAACTACTCCAGGCCCTCGGTGCGGCGGGCGGTCCCCTTTGTTCCGCCTGCGGATCGCAGCAGAGGAGGAAGGAGGAAGAGTGTGCGGGAGAGAGCGGGGCAGCCGGGGCGAGGGCGGGGGAGAGGACTGGAACCCCGCGTGCGTGCGTGCCAGCGCTGCGGGCGGCGGTCGGAGTTGCTGCGACTTTTTGTTTGCAAACCACCGCAGAACGCACGAGGAGTCCGCGCTGCAGCCGGGGCTGGGGCCCCGAGTCCCCCAACAAGCCCGGGCTCTGCCCAGCCGCGGGCGCTCTGCGGGGCGGGCAGGGAGGGCGGTCCCGCCGGCACTTACGCTCTTGTCCAGCTCGATCTTCACCTTCTTCTGGGAGATGCTCTTCTGGATCCTCTTGCTGAAGCTGGCATTGCCCGCCGCCCGGCCGCACCGCTCTCCGTCCTCCCGCAGACAGCACAGCTGCCCGGGGCCCGGCCCGGCCGCTCCCGGGGGCCCCGCCGCCGAGACCGCCCCGGCGCCCGGAGTCTCGGCCCCGGCGCCCGCCCCGTTCCCGTTCCCGTTCCCTGCCGAGGCGGCGGCAGCGGCGGCAGCTGCAACCACTGCGGCCACGGCGGCGGCCGCGTCCCCGCCGCGGCTCATCTCCTCGGGCGTGAAGCCGTTCATGCCCCGCTGATCCGGAGCGCCGGCGCTGACAGAGATCCCCGCTCGCCGCGCCGCGCCGCGCCGCCTCTCTCCGCCAGGTCCCCGGAATCCTCCCCGGCGGCGGCGACTCGGTCCGCACCCCGAGCTCGGCGGCGGCACAGCCGAACGCCAGGAACCCCCGGCCTGCGGGTCCGCGTCGGAGCTGGAGCAGCGCACGTTCCCGTGGCCGCGACCCGGAGTCGTGCGGCGCTCGGAGAGGGGATCCCGCTCACTGTCACATGGAGACTTCAACGCTTGGTCCCCTGCGCCTCCGCCTCCCTGCGTCTCCTGGACCTGCGCAAGCAAGCCGTGCCTCTCGCCCCGCCCCTTCCACTCTGCCGCGAGGCACGGCGGGAATGGTAGTCCTCTGTGGAAACCAACCAGTGGTGCGTTCAAACCCCGCACCCAGCGGAAACTACTCATCCCAGCATGCTTCGCGCGGCAACCGGCCGATGTTGTTTTGTTTTTTGTTTTTTCCATTTATGCACCAGGCAAACCTGGGTGTGAGGTTAGGGTTTTACTGTATTTTCTTCTCTCTTGCGTCGCTGGGGTATTGAAATAGACTGTTTAGTTCCTGCTGTTTCTCAGTTGGTGTTCAGACGAAGTTAGTTCACTCCTGAGAAGCATAAACTGTGTGTGTGTCCGGGGAGGGGGTGGAGATAAGTGAGCCTATGGGGGAAAAAAAAAGTTTCGGGAACCTTTTCCTATTTGTGGAAAACAGCTTTTGGTGTGACCACGTTTTTGTGGGAAACCTGACCGAGGAAAATACAGGCGACCCGGAGCGCTTCAGGTCCTGAGGTCTTGCAGCTCGGTCTCGGCTTGACAGTCGTGGAGGCACCGAATTAATTGGGCACCTGCTGGGAGTGGGCAGGCAGCGCCCATCCCGACTTGTGGATCGTGCCCGGTCCTCCTCGCCAGAGTCAGCTGACGGGTTGACAATCACAGGGCTGTTTTTCGCCTGCATTCTCAACATTTTCGATTTCTCCCCCACTGGATTTGGAGAAGGGCGGAATTTAGTATCTTTGAAAAGGGGGCGTGGAACCCCACCCACACCGAGTCCGTTTGACCGCTTCTCCTCGGAAACTTGCCAGCTTTAGCTCTGGGTAGTGCTAGGGGCCAGGAAATCACATTTCCGGAGTCGTCTACGCGCCCCTACGTGGTGCGGGTGTGCCTGTGTTGCAGATGTGTGTGTGTCCGCGCGTGTACGTGTGTGCGCTCGCGTAAGCATGTATGTTCGTGCGTGCACGTGTGCCTGTGCTTGTGAGGGCGGGATAGCATAGGAGTGGCTACACCTTCGCTAGTTACTGCGCGTCGTTATTTAATACATCCTGTTCAACAACCTCGCTGCTTACACAAAAATAATATATTTCAGGCAGTGGGTGTTTTTGAAAGCTCTTAGTAAATGATAGATTTTTCTGACTGCAAAATGCCACTTAACACTGCAACTCAAAGCTACTCATTCCATTTAGGCATTTCAGTTCTGGAATTAGGCAGAAATACCTTCAGTACTGGGATGAGGCAAAAGTAAATATCTTTTGCTTGTAAAAATCCTGCCTGCATTTCATTGGGCTTCTTAAACTGCAGATTAATATTTTTAATCCATTCTCAGAAATTTTAAGGCTATGATGTCTTTACATACCATTTCTTCCTGTATTCTCTCTTTTCCATTTCTGTACCTCCAGCAAACATCAGGCCTCCTCCACCAGATCCTTCATGCTTCCTGCCTGATCTCCAGTTTGTGTCTCCTCTCTTCGTTTTGGATTGCTTAACCTTGGCATTGCACATTCTCTCTATAGTAGACTCTAGAATTCACTTATAGTTTTTAACTTTTATTATATTTTTTAGGTTTATAATTCTTTGTCATTTATTTTCAAATCTTAAATGTCACTTAGTCCCAAGTTGTCTGACAAAATTTAGAAGCTTGGCCTTTTCTTCTGTGAACGTAGCAGAGTATTTTCCAAGTATGTGTATTATAGTCTGTTTCTTTTGTCTATTGTTTCTGCTGGTGCTGACTCCTACTTGACTCTTTTTGCACCCATTATCTTGGATTGTCTGCTGTTCATTTTATTTGAAAAGCTAATTATAGAAATAATTTGAAGCATCGGATGATGTTCTTAGGAGTTTCATTTCCTTCTGTTAGGTGCTAAAAGATGCCAACAGTCTCAAACTAATAATGCTTGAGTATTTCTGAGACAAGATGATATTCTAGTCCATATTCTCATTTCTTGGCTATACTTCCTGAAATCTTATTCCAGAGCGAGAGGCCTTTGACTAGGCTTACCTCCCTTAACATATGAACTTCAACCCTATATCCAAGTGACTGATTAATGTTCATATTTTCCTCTATTTCCTATCTTAAAGTGCTTGGCTATACTAGTACTGTGTATATTCAAACAACATTTGCATTCTGATAGTATTCATGATCTAACATTTTGCTCAGCGTGCATCTGTGGTTTCTATCATGATTTTGTTATCATCAGAATGTGAAGCAGATAAAGTTCTCAGTTAATGCTGGAGCTTGTTTGGGTACAATATTATTTGTACTGATTACCAAGATAGAATGGTATTAATCTGCAAGAAATAAACAAATCCCCAGGATCAAACTAAGAATTCACAGAACCTCCCCCTTACCCATAATCCAACTTGATTAGAATGAGATCCTCTCAAACATTTCCATACATATTCCAGAAAAAAAACACTTTGATTAATAAATTCTTTTTAATACACCAGAGCAAAATGTTTTCACTGAGGTTCTTCCATTTTAATTTTTAAAAATAGTTATACTGTAAAGCTGCAAATAAATTTCTATAGAAACTATTTTGGGGTATTACCCTTTCGACATAATTTTGGTGTCACAGAAGGTATGTATAAACATTTATTTGACTCTTAATTAGGCTATAGAAAACCATAATATTCAGTTTATTACCTGAGGCCAATAGTCAGAGTACCTTCAGAGAAATTTCTTTGGAAAACATGGGACAAAAACATTGCAAGTATTAGAAACGTGGTCCCTGGCATGGTGATGTTAAGAGATGATAGCACCTTTTTTTTATTTTTTTATTTTAAAGAGAATAGAACAAAACAGAACAAAACAAAGCAAAACAAAACAGAAGCAAGTCAAACATAATATAGCATTTCAGAACAGAACACTGAAAGCTATACAGGTTTTTAAAACATAACAGGAGATTAACAATGGTTACCCTAGTGTCTCTTGCTTTCTTCAAAATGGTTGTTCATACATTTACAGACTATAAACTCAAACAAAACAAAGTAATATAAAACCAGAGCCGGGCGTTGTGGCTCATGCCTGTAATCCCAGCACTCGGGAGGCTGAGACAGGCGGATCATTGTGAGTTTGAGACCAGCCTGGGCTACAAAGTGAGCTGAAGGCCAGCTTGAACAGCATAGTGAGACCCTGTCTCAAAAACAGGGTTGGGGATCTAGCTCAGCGGTCTAAGCACCTGCCCGGCAAGCGCAAGGTCGTGAGTTCAATCCCCGGTGCCGCAAATAAATAAATAAATAAATAAATAAATAAAACCAGATAAAAGAGCATTACAGGCCTTCAAGTCGGACAACAAGAAACCAGCAATGGCTACCGTAATGTCCCATTTTTCAAAAGAGCTGTTCCTATCTTCTCACATATTGCAATCAAATAGTCGGAAAGGGACTTAAACCAATCAAATCAAAGAATAAAAGCACCATTGGACTTCAGAACCTTTTCTCCATATTAATCGGGAATTTTATAGATGATGGCACCTTTAAAGAGGCAGAGCCTGGGGAAGTCACTGGAGCTGTTGCCCTAGGAAAAGAATGACTTAGTGATTAAGAACCACCGGTTAGTTCGCTAGAGAATGAGTAATTTAAAAATAACAAGACTCTCTGGCTTCCTGTCTTGCCACATTATCTTTTCCTTCTCATCCACTCCTGCCCTGCCACTGTGATGCCAGGAGTCCTCCCTAGAACAGAGCCACTGCTGACACCATACCATTAAAGCCTTCAGTACCCAGGCTCAGATATTTCACTATTTCATTAGTAATGAGCTAATAATGAAAACTGTAAACTGAGGAGTTGGGTCATTGCTAGAACTGTATATGAAAATAGCTGTTTTGGAACTGCCTTAACAGGCAGAGGTTGGAAAAATTTGAAGGAGCAGGTTAGAAAAAGACTAGAGTGCTGTAAGGAGTACAGATGGCTCTGGTGAGGACTGAGAAGACTAGAGTAGAGAACTAGTCTCAGACAGAAATAAAGATCCAAATGAAAATTGGAATAAAGGTCATCCTTACTATACTGTTGAAGAAAACTTGGCTGCATTGTGCACCTATCCTAGAGCTGTAAGGAAGACCTCATTTAAGAACGATGGTGGGGAAAAAAAATGAAGCAGTGGCGTAGTCTTCATCATATGTATTATAGGCTGCTTTCAGTCAGAATTACAGTGAGACTTGGGAGCAAATGGAATCGAGCAAAAAGATTTGGAAAATTTGCAGTCTAATAGGGAGAGAGTGACAAAGCTTGAAACTGCACAGGCCAGCGGCTTGCTAGCCAGATTAGCATGGATAAAAGGGAGCCAGCTGCTTTGCATGGTGACAATGAGAAAGGGGGCCAGAGGGCATCTCAGAAATCTGTGAGGCTGTCTCTCCCGTCACAGGCCTGAAGGCCTTCTGAGGGCAAAACAGTTTCAGGGACAGGCCCTGGACACCTCCACGTGCTTGCTGCAAAGGGACAGCTTGGGATTCTGCTTGGGATTCTGGTGAGGCGCTCTGCAGCTGCTGCAGCCATGGTTCAAGCAGCTCCAGGTACTAGTCCTGGCCAGCAGCAGGCCTTGGTAGCGTCCACCTGGTGCTGGTTCTACAGCTATGCAGAGTGTAAGTTATGGTATGATTGCAGTTTGCAAAGGAAATGGCAGATTCCAAAGGACAGCCTAGCAGGCCTGGCAGAAGTGTGCCACAGGGTCAGAGCACTACAGAGGAAG
>RJWT010007800.1:0-21378 GCA_004365215.1 Cuniculus paca | reverse complement strand
TCTTCATGTACCCCAGACCAATAAAATAAACAATATTACTAATAATTATTTATGAAAATATTGGAAAATGTGGGTTTATACTTCAATAAAAAGCCAAGCATTTAGACCAAATCTTATGCCAAGCTCCCTATTTAACCTCAGACCTGAATCCTCTTCCACAGTAATCATGAGGAGTATGTTTTCTTTCATACTATGAATTTGATGATGAGAAAGAGGGCCTCAGGGAAGTTACCCCTCTAGTCTGCCCATTGTGTGATATCAGTAACTGTACATGGGAAAATCAACCAGTAACAAGAATACTTCAAGGAAATAATAATCTTTGTTCTTAATACTTACAGAACTGTGAAACATCTTGTGGCTAGGTAATTAGGATCAAATGTATGTCATTTGGTCACAAACGTCCACCTATTACAAGGCACCTACCAGTCTGTGATCGCACATCTACAAACTGCTCAGCAACATAGTTTTTTAGGATGATGGTCCTCCATCTTCCAATGTGCTAGCCCATTATGATAAAGCTTTTTCTCTATCACCACCTTCCCTCTCCTGTGACTGGTTTTTGTCATGTGATTAGCAGACTGAGCTTTTCAAGGTACCACATATTGATGGCACGATAGCTACAAAGCCAACAAGGAAGGTCACCAATATCCAAATTAAAAAGGTTGGATTAAATATCAATCCACTGCTTTGTTAACTTTTTGTTTGTTTGCTTTGCTTTGCTATGCTTTGCTTTACTTTGCTTTGCTTTGCTTAGCTGTACTAGGGATTGAGCCCAGGGCCTGGTAGGCAAATTCTCTACACTTGAGCTACATTTCTAGATCTTCTTTGTGTTTTATTTTGATATGAGAGCTCTTTAAATTACCCAGGGTGGACTCAAACATGTGATCCTCCCATTTCAGCTTCCCAGAGTTCTGGGATTACAAGCATATGCTCAGTTTATTCACTGTTTTGACAGAAACAATATATTGCTCGACCTTCACATATTACTGAACAAAATCATGAACATAAAAATTTAAACCAAGACAGGGAGCCTAGGAAGTCAATGTGCTTCATGTCAGGAATGCTGTCAACAGCCACTGAAGGTTGCATAATTCCTAGATGTTTGGAGTCTATTAGCAAATTAATGTTTTCTAAGCAAAATAGGTTTTATTTTGGTTTTAAAGTTTCAACTAAACAGCTTATTAAAAATGTTCATACCTCTACTATTCACCTGCTTAATTATATTAACTGTCAAATTACTCTGACCAATCTAACCAATCCTTGATGGATTTTCCCATTATGATGAAGTTCTGGACTGACTCATTCTCACTGATAGGCAACCACCACGTTTGACGTGCAAGCTACAAAAATCCAAAAACAGACAGGGATGGAGCTAGACTTCTATCAGCGCAAATGACAACCTTAGAAAGATTATGTGATCCTGCAATTTGTTCTGGTGCTAGTGGATATTGCCTGACAGGAGGAAGAATTTATGAAAGTCTGAAGATTTTATTTTCATTTTTCAAAAAAATTTTAATGTGAAATAATTTTGAACAGCAAAATTACAAAAATAGACAAAGGTAGAAACAGTACAAAGAACTCTGATGTAAGTATACTTCATTTTATGTAAACTGATGTCACACCTCTGTTACCCTAAGCGCTCTTCTCCCAAATATTATTCACCAAAGGAAAAACTACCTAGACTATCATCTTTGCATCAGAGTTAACTTTATTAATAGCTGTTCAAATATTGGAAGGATTGAAATGAAACACACTGTTACATTCAATTTTATATTTTCCATCTAGCAGCAATGTATTATAGATAGAATTTATGTGGTATTTAAATTTTTCCCTTACGTTTACATCTTTAGACTAAATGATCTAGATGCAACTCTTAAAAGTCTTAAAAGTTTTTAAAAAGTCTGGATTGCTAGAGTAAAATTTTTATTTTAAAGAGAATAAAACCAAGCAAAATAAAACAGAATAAAGTCAATCAAAACAAGCCAGTGTAAGTGACACAGGACTTCAAAACAATAGGAAATTAACAACGTTTACCATAATGACTTTTGTTGTCTTCAAAATAGCTGCAGATACCTTCAGACATAATAAAAATCAAACAAAACAGAACAGAATAGAACAAAAAACCCCAAAACAATGAATGTAATGAAGGACTTTAAAACAAGATAAGAAGAAATCCAAAATGGTTACCATAATATATCTTGTTATCTTTAAAATAGCTGCCCATGCCATCGGATATAATAAAATCAAACAAAACAAAACAGAATAAAACCCAACCCAATAAAACAATAAAAATGATACAAGACTTTAAAACAAGATAATAGAGAATTAACAATGGCTACCACTTTCAGAAGGAGATTCCCCATAGATGCTATATTGTATATTGTTATCCTCTGAATAGATGATCAGACTATTGGCTTTAGACCTGCAAAGTCAGTGAAATACTAAACACTACAAGCATTAAATTGTATTTTACCTCCATAGCTATCATCACAGCCTGTGTTTCTCTGGATCAGACCGTCACTTACAGTGGTGGGGGGTGGAAGTGGTGATTGGCTCTTCTTGCTTCCCAGCCCATGCGCCAGCAGGAGCTGGCAACTGGCTGTCCCCTGCAGTGGCACTCACATGGTGCTGATTTGTAGGGAGGGCTTGCTTCTTAGTGACTTGTTCTCTTCCCCTGCAGTCCATGAATGGTGCTGACTCATGGGAAAAGGCTGGTGTCTGGCTGTCCACCAGGCAGCCTGCACATGGCACTGATGCGCAGGGAGGGCTTGCTTCTTGGTAACTTCTTGTTCTCTTCCCCTGCAGTCTGCGAATGGTGCTGGCTCATGGGAAAAGGCTGGCATCTGGCTGTCCCCCTAGTGACCCATGCATGGTGCTGATTCGCAGGGAGGGCTTGCTTCTAAAGTAAAATTACTAGAGGAAAATATGTCAAAGACATGACTTTTAAACATTTTAGGGTCAATTTTAAAACTTTTGGGGGAAGACTTTTACTTTTATTATTTCTAAGTTATGAAAAATTACAAGACAAAAAGTACAAATATTTTTTCATATACATGTTATCCTATTTGTTTATATTTGCCTCCATTTGCTTTATAATTTTCTCTGCATATCAAAATGTAATTTTTTGTATATTATATTATTTGAAAATAAGCTGAAACATTATGCCTCTAAACACTTCAGTGGGTATTTCCAAAATACAAGAACATCCTCTTTAGAAGCACAGCACAATTAGCAAAATCAGATAAGCCAATATAGATACAATATTATAATCCACTATCCATACTAAAGAGCATAACTATTTTTCCCAGTCCAAGATCCTGTCCAGGATAACACATTCCACTTGACTCGCATGTCTCTTTTGTCTCCTTTAATCTGCTCTGTTTGTTTCATTTTGTTTTGTTTTTTGAGACAGGGTCTCACTGTGTAGTTCCAGGCTGGCCTCGAACTCACTGTGTAGCTCAGGCTGGCCTCAAACTTGCAGCAATCCTCTTGCCTCAGCTCTCTGAGTGCTGGGATTTCAGGCAAGTGCCACCATGCCCAGCTCTAGTCGCTTTTAATCTGAAACAGTCCTAATACCTTTCTTTGTATTTTTATACTTCTTCATCTTAATAATTATAGGGCTTTAAAAATTATTTCAACTGTATGATAATTAACTTTATAAGGACTTATAAAATAGATAAATGAATCTGATACTTGCAAGGGAGGGGAAGAATTGAAATATGTTACATATATTACATACAAAACACTATGATATCAAGGTGCATCCATTTTCCTACAAATGACTCAAGTTTATCCTTCTCTAATAATTGTGTATAAATGCCACATTCTCTTTATCCATTCATCTGTTGATGGACATACAGTATAGGTTGATTCCAAGATTTAGCTGTTATGAATTGTGCTGCTATAAACATACGTGTGCATATATCACTGTAATATCATGTCTTTAATTACTTCAGGAAGATATCTAGAAGAGGGTATTTGGGTCAAATGGAATTTCTACTTTCAGTCTTGTTGAGGACTCTCCATATTAATTTCCATAGTGGTTATACTAGTTTACATTCCCACCAACAACGTAGAGCATTCCCTTTTAACCACAGCCTCACTAGCATTTGTTATTATTTGACTTCTTGATGATACTCATTCTTTCTGGTGTAAGATGGAATCTCAGTGTTCTTTTAATTTGCATTTCTCTAATGGCCACAGATGTTGAATGCTTTTTTCATGTATTTTTTGGCCATTTGTACTTTTCTTGGGTACTGTCTGTTCATTGCAGTTGCCCATTTTTTTAATTAGGTCTTTTGTTTTATTTTATTTTATTTTATTTTATTTTGCGGCACCGGGGATTGAACTCAGAGCCTTGCGCTTGCCAGGCAGGCACTTAGGCCGCTAAGCTAGATCCCCGGCCCCTGTGTTTTTGAGACAGGGTCTCACTATGCCATTCAGGCTGGCCTGGAGCTCACTTTGTAGCCCAGGCTGGTCTCAAACTCACAACGATCCGCCTGTCTCAGCCTCCCAAGTGCTGGGATTACAGGCGTGAGCCACCACGCCCGACTAGGTCTTTTATTTTGAGGGAGCTTTTATTGTGATGAGGTCTGATATTTTTGAGCTCTTTTTATGTTCTGTCTGAGAAATAGCTGACAAATTTTTTTCCCATCCTGTAGGTTATGTCTTTACTCTGTTGGTTGTTTCCTTTGTAGTGCAGAAACTTTTTAATTTGATATGATCCCATTTGTTGATTAATAATGTTATTTCTTGTGTAACTGGGATTCTATTCAGAAAATCCTTGCCTGCCCCTATTTCTTCAAAAGTTTTACTGTTTTATCTTTCAGAAGGTTACGTGTTTCTGTTTTAACACTTAGTTCCTTGATTTATTTTGATTTTAGCTCAGTACCTGGTGAGATTTATGAGTCTGGCTTCAATCTTGTCACTTTTCCAAGTACCATTGGTTAAAGGGGCTATCTTTTCCCCAGTGTATGTTTTTGACCCCTTCATCAAAGATCAGATGGTCAATTGTGTCATGGATTGTTCCTATGTCCTCTATTCTGTCCCACTGATCCACATGTCTGTTTTTGTGCCAGTACCATGCTGTTTTCATCACTGTAACTTCAAATCTGGCATTGTGATGCCTCCTGCTTTGTTCTTGTTACCCAAGATTGTTTTTGTTATACTGGGTCTCTCTGACTCCGTATGAATTTTAGAATTATTTTCTCTAGTTCTGTGAGGAATGTGGTTGGTATTTGGTTAGGGTTGCATTAAATTTCTTTATCAGTTTTGGAAGTATGGACGTTTTGACAGTACTAGTTCTACCTATCCAGAAAAATGGGATTTCTTTCTATTTTCTGATGTCCTTTTCAATCTCTTTCAGTGTACTGTAGTTTTTGTTGTAAAGGTCATTCATTTCCTTAGTTGGGTTTATTCCTTAGTATTTACTTTTCCTTGATGCTATTCTAAATGGTAATGTTTTCCTAATTTCTTTCTTGGTGAGCTCATTATTGCTGTATAGGAATGTTGTTGATTTTTGTGTATCAATTTTGTATCCTGCTACGTTGCTAAATCTTAATTTTAGGAGTTTTTGGGGGAGATCTTTTTGGGTCTTTCTATGTAGAGGATCATGTCATCTGAAAATAATGATAGTTTGATTTCTTCTTTTACTATACATATCTTTTATTTCTTTCTCTTGGCTGATTGCTGTAGTTAATATTTTGAGTATATTGGTATATTGGACAGGAGTGGTGATAGTGGACATACTTATTTTTTTCCTGATTTTAGAGGTAAAGCTTTCAATTTTTCCTCATTTAATATGATATTGTCATTATATTGTTCAATAAATGGCTTCTATCATATTCAGATAAAGTTGTCCTATACCTATTTTCTTCAGGGTTTTTTTTTTTTAATCATGAATGGATGTTGAATTTTGTTAAAGGCTTTTTCGGCATCTATTGAGTTGATTTTTGTCCTTGCATCATATTTATGTAATGTATTACATTTTTTGATTTACGTATGTTGAACCATCCTTGCGCTCCTGGTATGAAGCCTACTCAGTCATGATGTGTGACAGAAGTGGTGAAACTATGGCACATGTGCTGCAGCTGGCTGTTATCTTTGAAAGCTCTAAAAGGTTCAATCTTGCTGAACCGTATGATCTCTTTGATGATTTGCTGCATTCTATTTGCCAGTATCTTGTTGAGGATTGTTTTGTGCCTACGTTCATTAAAGAGATTGGCAGTAGTTTTCTTTTTTGATTGGACTGTTGTATTGTTTTAGAATCAGGGTAATGCTAGTCTCCATGAATGACTTTGAAAGAACTCCTTCCTTTTTTATTTTATTAAGCAGTTTGGAAAGTAGAGGCATTAAACCCTCAATGAAGTTCTTGTGGAAATCAGTGAATCCATCAGGCCCTGGGCTTTTCAGTTTCAATACCTGTTATTGGATTATTCAGGGTTTTTAATATCTTGTTGGTTTAGTTTTGGTAATTTATTTGTATCTAGGAATCTATTTCTTCTGAATTCGCCAATTTATTGGAGTACAGATTTTCAAAGTGGTTATTAATAATTTCTGGATTTTGATGGCATCCATTGTGATTTTGCTTTTTTATTTCTAATTCTATTAACTTGGGCCTCTTCTTTCCCTTTTTTTAGTAAGATTAGCTAAGGATTTGTCTATTTTGTTTATTCTTTCAAAGAACCTACTCTTCCATTCATCATTGATCCTTTGTATTTTTTTAGTCACAAATTCATCAATTTTTGCCCTGATCTTTATAGTTTTCTTCCTTGTACTAGCTTTAAACTTGGATTGTTCTTGTTTTTCTAGGACCTTGAGGTGCAGCATTAGGTTATTTATTTGGGCTCACTCTGCTTTTGTGATGTGGGCACTCACAACTAGAAACTTTCCTCATAGAACTGCTTTCATTGTGTGCCCTACATTCTGATATGTTGTACCAGTATTATTGTTGGATTCTAGGAACTAATTTCTTCCTTGACTTCTTCGGTGAGTCATTAATTATTCAAGAGTACATTGTTTGATTTCCATGTATTTGCATAATTTCTGTGGTTTCTTTTGCCATTGATTTAATTTTTATTGCATTATGATCTGATAATATGCATGGGATAATTTTGATTATTTTGGTTTTACTTAAGCATGCTTTATGGGCTAATATGTGGTCATATGCTACTGAGAAGAATATGCATTCTGTTGTTGTTGGGTGGAACACTCTGTAGGTTGCTGTTAAGTCCTATTAAGCTATTAAGTTTATTGAAAGGTTTTGTTCAACTTTGATATTTCTTGGCTGATATTTTATCTAGTTGATCTGTTTCTGACAGTGGTGTATTGAATTCCCTCACTATAATTGTGTTAATATTTATCTGCTCTTTCATTTCCAATAGTATTTGTTTTATGAAATCAGGTGCACTGGTGTTCAGTATATATGCATTTATAATCATTATCTCTTTTATTGAATTGTTCCCTTAACCGATACGTAGTGACTTCCTTTGCCTTGTCTGATTAGTTTTGGATTGAGTCTACTTTGTCCAAAAACAGGATAGTTACCTTGGCTTGCTTTCAGGTTCCTGTTGCATGTGACAAGGTTTAAGTGTCAATGTTAGTATAATTTGTGGTGGCCACTGTTGGGAGTAAATTACATCCACAGTTTTTTCTTTTATGTTAGTCTTGATCAAAAGTTGCCATCACTTATACATAATTGCCACCAACTGTTTGATATTATTGGAAACTTTCTGAAATCTATCAATAGCTTGTTATACTTAAATGTGATGTGCAAATTAAGTAATAAAGTGTTGTAATAGAAAAAATTGAAGCACAATCAAATTGTAAACCAAATCATCAAATTGTAAATCAAATCAAATCATATGTATATGATTTTCAATATTTATTTTTTCTGAGACAGGGTCTTGCTACTTTTGAACTCACTATGTACCCCAGGCTGATTTTGAACTCACACAATCTTCCTGCCTCATCCTCCCAAGTACTGGAATTACAACTCTGTGCCACCACGCCTATCTCAATGTATACATTTTAAAAAGAGAAGAAGGCTAGGGCTGCAGCTCAGTGATAGAATGCTTGCTTATCAAGGGTAAGGCCCTGGATTTGATCCCTAACACTACAATAAAAATAAAGTAAAGCAAAAAGATCTATGTCAAGAATTCTAAAAATGCTGATAAAGAAGCTAAAGAAATAAATAAATGGAGTGATACTGTATTTTCATGGATAGGAAGATTCAATATTATTAAGATTGAATCTTTATGGATTCAATATTGTTGTTCTGTCCAACCTAACCTACAAATTCAACACAATCACAATCAAAACTTTACCAAGTTCTTTTTCAAATATCAACAAACTGATCCTAAAGTTTATATGAAGAGGCAAAAGACTGAATAACTAGCACAATATTGGAGAAGAGCAAGGTTGGAAAACTGACACTATCCAACTTCAAGACTTACTATAAAACAGTAGTAACCAAGGGTCAGGGATTTAGCTCAGTGGTGTAAGTACCTGCCTGGCAAGTGTGAGGTCATGAGTTTGATCCCTGGTACTGGAAAGAAAAAAAAAGAAAGAAAGAAAACAGTAGTAACCAAGACAGTGTGGTTTTGACAAGAGACAAGTATATTGGTGGAACAGAATAGAGATCCCAGAATAGAAGTACATATTGTCTATATATTAAATATATTAATGGATTAGTCCTTTGATGTGTTATGTAAATGTCACCACTATGACCAAGGTCATTGAGCTTTTCCCCTATGTTACCTTCTAGAAATTTTATAATTTTTTGTTTTTCATTTAGTTTTATGGCTCAGTTTGATTTCATTTTTGTGAAGAAGACAAAGTATATGTCTAGGGCATATTTTATATATGTTATGTATATATATTATATACATATTATTCAGCCTTCAACAGAAAGATGAACTTTGGAGGGATTTATGCTATATGAAGTAAGCTAGATAAAGAAAGACAAATACTGTATGATCTCATTTATATGTGGAATCTAAAAAAGTTACTCATAGAAGAAGAAAATAGAATCTTGTTTCTCCCTGGCTATGGGAGGAAGAAAATGGAGAGATGTTGGTCAAAGGATACAAAGACTCAGTGAGGCAGGATAAATAGGTATTGCAGATCTAGCGTACAGCTTGATTACTACAGTTAACAATAATGTAGTATTATATACTTAAAGTTTGCTAAGGAAGTAGATCTTTACTGTTAATTTATATTTCTCTATACTTTATTGTATATTTATATATACATGATTTAAATATATATATTTTTGTACATTTACACCTCAATAAATTGAGGAATAAATAAATCTGAAAAAAATGTGAGTGCACAGCAGCAGTCGTGTGGGGCCCAGGAGGAGAAACAAGAAGCCAATTCACCCTTCCTGTGAGCCAACCAGTGCCCAGATTGGGAGACAACAACAACCCCCCAACCCCATAGGCAACCAGCTGATTTGGAGGAACACAGACTGAATTGATAGCAACTGAGGTACAGAAACAACTTAATGCTTGTATTGTTTGATTGACTTTGCAGGCCTAAAGTCGGTAGTTTGAGCATGTATTTAGAAGATAATAATATGCAATGTAGCAGCTATGGGGGATTTCCTTCAGGCTTGTTTTTGAAATTCAACATTATCCTCATCATTTTGTTTTGTTCTGTTTTATTGTTTTGTGATATTCAATGTTCTGTTTTGATTGGTTTTATTTTGTCCTATTTTGTTTGGTTTTATTATGTCTGATGGTATGGGCAGCAATTTTGAAGATAACAAGAGGCATTATGGTAGTCATTTTTGATTTCCTATTGTTCTGTCTTGAAGTCCTGTATCACTTTCACTGTTTTGTTTTAATTGACTTTATTCTGTTTTATTTTGTTTGGTTTTATTCTCTTTAAAATAAAATTAAAAAATTTTTTTTAATCTGAGGGCAAAAGATCTGAACTGACACTTTATCAAAGAAGAATGACAGATGTCAGATAAGCATATGACAAGACATTACACATCAGATAGCATTAGGGAAATGTAAATTAAAACAGCAATGAGATACAACTACATACTCATGATAATGGCAAAACCCCAAAACACCGACAATACAAGTTGACAACAATGTGGAGAAACAGAAGCTCTCATTTATTGCTAAACAAGACAGTGGGAAGACAGTTTATCAGTCCCTTGCAAAATTAAACATACTTTTCCCAATGACCCAGAAATCATGGTGATTGGTATCTACCCAAAGGAGCTGAAAATTTACATCCACATAAAACCTGCATATTCAAATTTTATAAAATTTTCCAAAATGTGAAAGAAACTAAAATGTCCTTTAATAGATGAAAGTGTAAATAAATAAACTGTGGCACATTCAGACAATGAAATAGTACTCAACACTAAAAAGAATGAGCTATCAAACCATGAAAAGATATGTAACCTTAAATACATATTATTAAGTGGAAGAAGCTAACTTGAAAAGGCTGCCTAGTGCATGATTCTAACTTTATTACATTTGAAAAAGGCAAAATTATGAAGACCATTTGTCTTGGTTACCTTTTCTCTCATTGTTGAGACAAAATACCTGACGCCCAAAGTGAAGGAAGGAGAGGTTTATTTAGCTTACAGTTTTGGGGGTTTCAGTCCATACTCATCTGGTTCCAAGGCAGGTTGGCGTGGCTGAGTGGCAGCCATTCATGGCGGCTGCAAGCTGCAAGAGCAAACCACGCCAAAAAGAGGGAAAAACACACCCCCATTCTGACCTTACATTGTATGTCGGCTCCACCCCTGAGCAGGTGCAGAACTCACACCACCAATCTCAGCACTACACAACAAGTCAATCACAAACGCTAGATTTAGCTACTTTCATGACCACATGAGGCTTATGGGGGGTCATCTATATACAAACCATAACACCATTAAACTAGATCAGTGGTTCTAGGAGTTAGAGGTAAGGGATGATAAATAGGTGAAACACGAAGTATTTTTAAGGCCATAAGACTATTTTGTATGACACCACAGTGCCAAATATATGCCATTATATACTTAACAAAACCCATAGAACATACAACACTAACAATGAATCCTAATGTAAACTATGGACTTTCCATGATGGTGATATATAAATGTAGGTTCACTGATTATAATAAGTATACTATTTCTGCTAAGAGATGTTGACAGGTGAGGGAATTCTCTGAAGTTTTTGTTCAGTTTTGCTCTGAGTCGAAAATGTTTCTAAAAAACAAATGTTTTTCTTTTTTTACCAGTCTCTTCTCCTCCACTGCCCATCCAGTCTCTGTTGGTCCAAGGGTAACAAAATTTAGTAAGTTTGGATGAATCAGTTCTATAGATCCACGGCCCGCTGACTATGCTTAACAATACTGTATTGTATAATTGACACTTGCTGAGGAAGTAGGTCTTAAGTGTCACCACACATGGACATGCAAAAACTGTGTAAGGCAATGGATGTTTCAATTTGCTTGCTCATGGTAATTATTTCACAATGCATATATACTTGCATATCAAAACATGTTGTATATTGTGAATATATACACTTTTAATTTGTCGATTATACCTCAATAAAGGTGGAGAAGAAAAAGTTCTCTGAAAAGGGAGGGGGTATTTAAAGGCATCAAATATGACGTGTTTCCCCACATAAGCATTTTTCCCATTGAGAGAAGGAATACTCACGTCAATCTTTTTACGAAGGGTTGCCTGAACATATTTTTATATTTCATCCATAATGCCAGTTTCAAGTGGCTTTGCCTAAGCAGTGCATTCCAGTGATATATTAATGATCTTAGGTTTCACACAGCAAACATGTTACAATTTTTCATATCGAAGACGTAATTTTTCAAGAAAATCATATTGAGAAGATGAATTTCTGAGAATTCCATCCTTAGAGATGAATGATTGTCTGTACACACTGTAGACATATATAGATTGCATAGTGCAGGTTATATCTGTAAATCACAGCTAGACATTATACCTGAACATGAAGAAATCCAGGCAAAGTACAATCAAAGAGCAAATTAAGAATTTTTTGTCTCCCAATATTCAGCTTTCTAGCTTTGAGTACATTTTCATTGACTTTAGAAAGTGCCAGACATGGTATCAGTAAGAAATTGCTTAGTAATTTCATGTTTGATTATAATATGTAGTGGTAGCACACACTGATATCCAAAAATACTGCCCGATGCAGAGCAGATCCTAATGTCATCTACATTAGCAGATAACACACTAGAAAACAAGATAAGAAATAAAAATTAGAACCAAGCTACATAAAGATTTCTTCGTGGAATTTTTCAAATAATGTCATCTGCTTCACACATACCAACGATTATAATTATTCATTAAAAAAATTGAAATGAATCTTTTGAGAAAATTTCCTAAATTTAATGATCCATACATATAAACACAGACCGATAAACCTATACATGTGAAGTTTGAACAATTATCTTGAATTATGAGATTTAGGAATATTTTAGGCTAGTCTCCAACATATTTTGAGCCATTGGGATTTTTTTTTTTATGTGTGTGTGTGCTGGGGATAGAAGCCATGATTTTGTGTATGCTAAGAAAGCATTTTACCAGTGAGCTACACCCAGTCCATTTGTTAAAATTTTTAATACGCATTTTGATCTTTAATCATCTTAAAATTTCTTAACTTGAAATCACTTCAACTTGCAGAAAAATGGCAAGAATTGTACAAAGAACTTTCTCATGCATTTTACCTAGCTTACCTGAATGTCAGTACTTTATCATAATTTTACTTTATATAGTTTTATTTTTAATTATAAAATTATTTATATGTTTATTGGAAAGATGTTAAAATATGAACTAGAATAAAGAGCTCAATACCACCCATAAACCTCTATGAAGGATCATCAGTGATAGCCTTTCTTTCATTCTTTTATCTATTTTAGTAGGCTAAAATTTTTAATTTTTTTCTGTTTTTATTAGTATATGTTTGTCATAAATGACAATTCCATTCATCTTGGTAAATTGGTATAAATACATAACACATTTTAATGAGTTTTTTCCCCCCTTTGGTAATGATCCCAAGTCTAGAATTAGGGTAAGACAAATGAGATGTTTAGGGCACAAGATTTAAGACCTCCTACTTTCAGGGTTCTGTAGAAGAAACTTTATATGATCCAGAGGGTGAGTACTTCTTCAATTTTTGTGCTATAGACACCTTACTTGCCTCAGTCTTCCATGGCTCATTTTTTCTTTGCCTTTTTTTCACTTCCATCCTCCATCTCAAGCTGTGATAGCAGGAAGAAAACAAACCAAAACAAAACAAAGGCAGGATAACTCTTATTCACTTGGTGCTTTTCAAACCAGCAAAGGAGAAGGGCTCAATATATATAAATAAATAAATAAATAAATAAATAAATAAATAAATAAATATATACACACACACACAATATTGAATGGCAGAAAGACGTTAAGTACAAAATCTTATAACTAAAAATAAACCTACAAGTAGAGGAGGAAGAAGAAAAGATAGGGAAATAATGGGAATTTAAAGAAAGGTGAGGCCTTATACCTTGCCCACCCTTGGACGGAAGACTGAGGCCAACCTCCAGGAAAGTGTCATGCACCAGTGTGGCATGGGAGTAGCCTCAGGGACAGTGGGACCTAATGGCACCTTGAGTACAAGAATAAGACCCTGCAGCAATGATATGTCCTTGCCTGGTAACCTAAGTATCAGACATCTAGGTGATGTTTAGGCTCAGAGACCCTACCAAATTCTCCAGAAGACTCTTGGAACTTAGATGAAACTTGAAAGAAAAGGAGTGGGTAGCAAGGCACACAATTTGATCAAGATTAAATTTCCAGGCCAGGGATATAATTCAGCGGCACAAGCACCTGCCTGGCAAGTATGAGGTTGTGAGTTTGATTACTGGCACAAAAAAAAAAAAGATTAAATTTGTGTCACCTCAGTGCAATGGAGGCTTACAAGCACAATTATATAGGGATATCAGACAAGAAAAAAATAGAATGCAACTTTTTTTTTGGCAATATATTCCCTAAGATTTGTACCTATTACCACAAGCATAAAATGATCTATGGATCTAGGGATGAATGAAGAGATGAAGTTATATATGTCAGAGACTCAGCTTTTCAGGAGACAGGCAATCATTTCAACAGCCCCCTTACCACCGTGGCTTCCATTATTGCCTCAGCCTCACATACTAAACTAACTTGATTTCATATGCCTCCTGCCTCAAATTTTTCATTTGGAAATCTATACTGCTGTGTAACGCTCATCATATAAGACCTATTCCAAAATTTTCCTGGTCATAGAGTTGCAAGCACTGCTTCTTCATCTCTTAGGATTTCATTACAGGTACCTGGATGATATTCAGTAATTTTTGCATGAATAACTGACATGTAATCCCACATTGTGCTGTGACTTTCCATGTCTTATCTCACTACCCAGTTTATTCATCTCGTGAACATACAGACTGTATCATAAATATAGTCATGAAGATTTTTTTAAATAACAACTTTATTGAAATAAATTTTCATATTATACAATTTAAAAATTTAAAGTGTGTGATTCAATAGATTTTAGCATACTAACAGAGTTGCATAACCATGATCACAATCAAATTTAGATCGGTTTTGTTATTGCAAAACAAAACGGTACTCACTAGCTATTATCTCCCTCCACCTTCCACCCCACACACACATCTAGGCAACCACTGAGCTACTCTCTATCTTCATAGATTTTTCTAATCTGGGAATTTATTCATTTTTCTTCAAAATAGACCATGCTCATAGCAACAATAAAGACCTTAGCATACCTAGGAGAATCCTATAAAGTGAGCAGTCACATCATATTAGAGTGAAACTAGAAACTAGCAGCAGAAACATACAATACTTAGAATATAGTAACTATTAAATGCAAAGATGTTTTAATAGACCCAACACATATCAGAAATGTTCACTGTATATGTATGAATAAATTAACTCCCAGTTTATCTACCCAGCAAAATAGAATACCTGATGTCTTAGATTGTGTTCTCCCAGAGACAGATTCTGAGCCAAAGTTTCAAGTAGAAGTGATTTATTAAAGAAATGCTTCCAGGGTAGATTAGTAAGGGAAAAGAGGAAATAGGTAATGGGGCATAGACAAACAAGGGTACTGTTTGGATGGATTCTTGTACTTGGCCTTATCATGTGAGAGGTTCTGGAGCATAAGCTACATTGCTGAGTTCACCCAGTCTTGAAAAAAGGATGCTGGGCTTTTGCATACCCTCATTAGACAGGGGCTGACTACCAACCACCAAGGTCCCCTGTGAATTCCCAGGCATCTCCAACCTTCCAACTGGAAATGGCTCCAATAGCCCAAGAACAATCCTTTGAAAAAGTTTGTCAGTATAGGTTAAGGAGATTCTCAGGGAGATTTGAGCAAAGTACCAATGTGCGCACTCTACTAGGCTACACAGTATGTTAGGACTTTTTTTTTTTTTTTGAGACAGGATCTGGTTGTGAACTTCCAATATTCCTGCCTCAGCCTCTCGAGTGCTGGAATTGCAGGCTTGTTCCCCCATGTCCAGCTAGGGCTTCTTAAACTCATTCTCAAGATGCTCCTGTTGATCTTTGTTTTTTAATTTTTTATTCTATTTTTGATGTTTACTAACTTATGTCGCACTGCTTTATGTTGGTCTATACAAACAATAAAAAATTTAAAACTTTGCTTAAACTAAAATGCTAGATAATTCAAATATTTAGAAAAAAATGAAACCACAAAATCCTGGATGATGGCTTAGGGCTGGTTTGGGATGTAGGAGTCTACAAAAGTTAAACTTCTCTATAGAAAGAAATGAAAAGAACTTGTTTTTTATGTTTTTTTTTTCTATTCTGAGAGGGTAAGCACAGAGTAGAGAGGAATACAGAAATATGGGAGGTAGCCAAAAGACCACAGAGAACAAGAATATCTAATGTTTGATTTGAAGATGCTCATGTGACTCTACCTCCCTAAACATTCGTTGTAGGCTGCCGCCTATTCAAAGCCTTGGGTAAAGAGGGGCTGTTTTTGGTATACAAACTAAGGAATGAGTTGAAAACAGGGTAAAGATAAAGTTGCTGATTGGAAAACAGGAATTCAGTGGAGGCAGCCAAAGCCAAAGAACCATGAGACCATAACTCCACAGGGAATACACACAGATCTTGGCGGGTACACTGGATTTTCTTTCCCCAAGGCATGGAAGATACACTTTCAGGCCAATCTTTTCTAGATCTGTTCACTAACTGATTATACTAAGGAAGCTAAAAGTGTTTTTAAATATCTTTATGAAGTGCTTTTATAAAATAATATATAATCATAATATGGGAGATGTTCTATGAATCATGTAAAAACACAAAACAAGTAAGAGACAAAAGATCCATATATAAAGACCTCTAGTCCAATTCAGGCTTCTACTATTAATATCCTTCCAACTAGTGATTTTTAATAGCAGGGACTAAGTTATTGACTGTGAGGTTTCTCTGAAAACCTTAATAATGAAACTGAGAGTCTGAAAAATGTCACAGCCCTTCTGTGTCATAGCTGTCTGAGAATCTCTTTACCATTTTCATTGGCTCAAATTCAAGCTGCTGGTAAACTTGCTGGCTAAATTTTCTTTTCCTTGATGTGTTAAGTTTCTTCTACTCAATGTCCAGACTGGCCTTGAACTTGAAATCCTCTTTCTGAGTAGCTGAAATTATGGGCATGCATCACCATGCCTGTCTCTCTCTATCTTTTTTCTTTTTTTAAAGGCCTTGGCACTAAAGAAAATTGGGTTATTCAAAATCAGAAGACTTTTAGAATGGTGTAGAGCAATTCTTAAGACCAAAGGTTCCTTATGTGTATTGTAGGTAAGTAAGGAAAATTTTGAAAAGCCAGGTGTGGTGGGACACACCTGCAATCCCAGCACTCTGGAGGCCAAAGCAAGAGGATTGCTGCGAGTTCAAGGCCAGCCTGGGCTACTTAATGAGTTCAAGGCCATCCTGAACTACATAGCAAGACCTTGTCTCAAAAAACAAAATAAAACAACAGAAAAAGCTTTGAGATTTTCAAGAAACTACAATTACTTTTGCCAGTTTTAGGATGAAAGGTGTATAAAGGCTGGAGAGGTTATCGAAATAAGGCTGGGCATTCATAATTTGTCTTTTGGTAAAGAGGGATTGATTGAGTATTTTTGGCACTCAACCTGAGGCGGCACGGAAAGAATAAAAAGAAAGTAAAGAAAGGCCTGCAAAGAGGTGCAGGGGGCTCTCAGTGAGAACAAAGAAGTGAAGCTACCTTTATCAGGTTTGGCTGGGGGAGGAGTTTGGGAGGTGGGCAAAATGATTATTAAAAGCTGATTTGAAGGAGCATCTGTCTGTGCAAAACAGGAAACAGAAAGATTTACTGGGGGCTGGAGGTGGAGCGCTTGGGTAGTTGTGGGTTCGGGCTTGGAGAGGGATCTGCGCATGCGCAAAAAGGGAGCAGGCGATTTATTTCTGGAACCAGAAGGAAACCATAGAAGTTACTCTTAGAGAGGTAAGTTGCTTCTCTGGGCCAGGTACCAAGTTGGGTGGATGTCATGTTAGAGATAGCTAAGCCCCAGGCTAACAGAATCTATCAGAGATTACTGAAAATTTTTCAATAAAGGAGTACTCTCAGATCAGAATCAGAAATTTCACTGGTTTAAATCTCCAGAACATGTCAAAGATAAGTCAAATTTCTTACCTAGCATAGGCTGCTGTAAAAAAACACCATAAACCATGAGTGATGACACATGCCTGTAGTCCCAGCACTCAGGAAGCTGAGGCAGGATCGCCATGAGTTCGAGGCCAGCCTGGGCTACATAGCAAGTTTAAGGCCAACCTGAACTACATAACAAGACCCTCTGTATCTCAAAAAGCAAAAACAAAAAAGAGCAGGCTTAACCAACAGACATTTGTCCTAACTAAATTTAGGACACCCTAGAACTTTTCTTTTATCAGTGTACTAATCTCTCACCCTTGTGACTTCATTTAAACCTAATCATCTCCTAAAGACATCTCATCCTGACACCAGAGTTATGGAGGCTGGAAAGTCTAAGATTAGGGTGCTAAAGTGGTCAGGTTATAGTGAGGGTTCTTTTTAATAGATGGTGGCTTTCTTGCTGTGGGCTCACAAAGGGGGAAAAATACTGATTTCTTCTTATAAGGGCTGTTAAACCAAAACCCTTGAGACCTAGGATTCTCCAAAATAAAAGGGTTGATTGAGCCATTATAAACATTAGTCAGAGAAAGGCTAGTTCGTGGGATGAATTCCTGAACTACCAGCAGTGAGGATAGATAGCAGCTGGAAAAATGTCCACTGGGCCTAACAGCCAAGAGCATTTTTATAACAAAAATTGGGGGAAGGAAAGCATAAATTGTTTATATTGAACTTACATTGCCTGTACATAAAAGAGGCAGGATAATGCAAAATGAAGACAGTTTGGGAGTACACTAGTTTGTAAAGAAAAGTACTTGGCTGCTTCCGGGTTAGTTGGAGTTCATAGTCTGGAAAGCCAAAGCATAAACTGGATGCAGTGGCACTTAGTGGTCAGCCACATGGGGTCTAATTCAAAGTTTCAATGTACATCTAGGGGCGTGGAACAATCTTTTACTGGTTTCAGGCCATAGCTGTTAAATGATTACCTTTCCCTATTTCCTTCTCTTCCATTTTCTTGCTCTTATAGCTAAATTTAGGACGTCCTAGAATTTTTCTTTTATCACCCCACTAATCTCTTATCTTTGTGACTTTGTTTAAAACTAATCATCTCTTAAAGATGTCATATGCTAACACTAGCACACAGTGGGTTCAGGCTTTGACATAAGAATCTTGGGAAAGGCCTGAGAACTGAGGTCTGATGTTAGTTCCAGCCATAGGCCTGAGAACCAGATAAGCAAATGGTGTGTGAGACTGAAGGAAGGAGAAGGACGTCTTAGCTCAAAGACTTTCAGAGAGCAAATTGCTCAGTCTTCTGTTTTATTCTGGCTTTTAGGATAAGACCCACTCATTTTGGTGATGGCAACCTTCCTTGTTTGGTCTACTAATTTGCACACTGATCTCATTCAGAAATATCCTAACAGACACACACCCAGAATGTTTAAACAAATATGTGGATATACTGTAGCTTAGTTAAGATGACACATAAGAGTAAACGTCACTCTCAATTTCCATTATGAGACTTTGCTAGGTTTTTTATTTGTTTGTTTGTTTTGCTTTTTGAGACAAGGCCTCACTAGGTAGTTCAGGCTGGCCATGAACTCACTGTATAGCCCAGACTTGCCTTGAGCTCTCAGCAATCCTCTTGCCTTAGCTTCTCAAGTGCAGGGATTACAGGTGTGTGCCACCATGCCCAGCTCTACTTTGCTAGGTTTTATACATAAGTACAGAAGCATGACATGACAGCTCATACCAGCCAATTTCTTTTTGCTGCTTATGTTACAATATTTCTAGAATCCAGACACTTAAATGCATGGATATAATTTTTAAAGTTAGTTTAGCAGCTATACAGGATAATCGTTAAGTAGAAATATCCTAAAAGCTGACAAAGAGGTAGAGCAGCACATTGTTAGGATACTGTTGATCAAGTATTAGATAAATAGGTCTTCATGTTGATAGGTTTAAGTATACAGGATTCTTATGGTTTCAAGCAATGGAAAAATTCAAATCAGCTTAAACAGAGAAGAAAGGTTATAGCTTAGTAAGTTGGAAATCCGGGGTTGTGGCTACTTTCATTTATGACTATTTCCAGGGGGCAAATTATCAGGGCTTTGGCTCTCCATTTCTAGGACAGAATCTTTTCACAGAACAATCAAGACGGTGGTCATGGTAAGTTGTGCAAATTGTAAAAAAATTTGTTTTCTCTATCTAGCAGAAACGTGCCAGTGATAGACTAGTTTTGCTCAAACCCATCTCGCGATAAATCATTGTGATCAGGTGTGCAGGATGCAGTGCGTGATCAGAACTTGATTACATTCCCCATCATGGTCAGGGAAGAAAAATAGTTTGGTTATCCGCTTCTCACCACTTCGCATTCCATACCCCTAGAGTAGCCAACTCTTTTTGTTTTGGGGTCTGAAGGGTTTTTATTACACAAAATCATTTACTTATTTATTTATTTTGGTACCAGGGATCAAACTCACAACCTGGCACTTACCAGGCAGGTGCTTACACTGCTGAGTTAAATCCCCAGCATTTTACACAGATCATAAGAGCTAAAACTGAGATAAGATGGGCAAACCGGGACAGTTGTCCCTTTACCTCATCACTAAAGGAAAAGAGGAGATCTAAATGTGGGTGAGCCGAAAAAATCTAAAGCTACCATAGAATCAAATTGCTAGTATTCCAGCTCCCTTATTTTTTTACATTTATTTTGCAGTTACTTTTCATTTATGGCTCCCTTATTATCTTGGGATACTTGGCAAGAGACTTTTTTTTGAGACACGGTCTCACCATGTACCTCAGGCTGGTCTTGAACTCACTATGTATCCCAGGCTGCCCTCAAATTTGCAGCAATCCTCCTGTCTCAGCCTGATGAGTACTGGGATTACAGATGTGTACCACCATGCTTAGGAGACTTTTTCCAGGACCAGTGATTTTTAGTTTAGTGCCAATCATTTAAATCTCATCAGATGTAAATGAACCAAGAGATTCAAACAATTCATAGTCACTCCACAAGCTATCCTCTAACTCAGAGTCTTAGTTATTTTCTCATTGCTGAGACAAAACACCTGATGCCCACAAGTTAAAAGAGAAAAGGTTTATTTTAGCTCACAGTTTGTATTTTAGCTCATAATCAACTGGCTCCAAGGCAGTGCAGCATGGCAGAGGAGAAACAGTTCATGGCATGGCATGCAGGAAGTGGCAAGCCTTTCTTTTTCCTCTTTTTATTCCATGCAGGCTACAATCCTATTAGTTAGTGCTATCCACATCCAGGGTAGCTCTTCCCTCTTCAGTAAATCCATCATCCACACCCTAGAACATGCTGTTATGACTTGTGTCTAGATGTCTCCCAAAGCCTCATGCAGTCATACATAGGTGGGGCTTTTTCAGAGGTGGCTGGATCTAGAATGTGTGATGCTGGGATTGATTCATGGTACACAGCTAGGCTCAAAGGCACTAGGATTAAGGGTCTGAGTGCTACCCACCCTAAGCAGTCTGGATAAGATATAAGGGATAGAAAGAGCAGTAGTCATCCTTTGTTGTTTTGCTACCTTCTGCCCACCATGAACTGTTTCTGCTCTGTGATGCCACCCTACCTTGGAGCTAGCCAACTATAGACTGAAATTTCTATAAACTGTGAGGCGAATAAACCTTTCCTCCTCTAACTTTGAATGTCAAGTATTTTCTTGGTAATGAGAAAAATAACTAAGACATA
>RJWT010007799.1:0-27128 GCA_004365215.1 Cuniculus paca | reverse complement strand
GCTCCTGTTGTATGGAGTATTGTTTTCCATCCTTTGACTTTCGGTCTGTGAATTTCCTTTTGGGTTAGATGGGTTTCTTGTAGACATCATATGGTTGGATGTTGTTTCTTGATCCATTCTGCCAGTCTGTTTCTTTTGATTGGTGAATTAAGGCTATTTACATTAGTGGTTATAACTGATATACACTGGCTTGTTTTAGTCACATTATCTTTCTGCAGTGGTTTCTTTACCTTTTCCCTCTACTTAATTGTTTGTCCTGCTTGGTGTTCTTCTTCTGTTGATCTTTTTGATGTTGTAGCTATTTTCTTGTCTACCTAGAGTATCTTTCAGTATTCTTTGCAGGGTTGGTTTGATGGTCATGAAGTTCTTCAGCTGCTCTTTGTCATGAAAGTATCTTATTTCTTTCTTGCTCGCTAGCTGCAATCATGTCTTCAAGGTCTGAAAGTCTATCTTCACATTCACGGAGGTGGCTTTGCCAGCTTTTGATGGCATTCTTGATTTCCTGGATATCTCTTTGAATCTGTTTCATGCATTCCAATTCTCTCTTGTATTTTTCATTCAAGGTTTCCATCCTTTTGCAGTGTTCCTCTATTTTTCCAACTATATCTTCTTTAGATGTGCTTAGTATTTCTTTCATGACGTTTATCATCTCTTGTTTTACCTGGGAAATCATTTCTAATCTCAGTTCCTTTACAGCTTCATGGAGTTGTTTCTTTACTTCAGTTGCTATCATTTCAGAAGTTTCAGGTGTGTGGCTTCTACTTTCTTCTATGCCCATGTCTCTTTGGCTAGTTTGGGATGGACTGGAGGTGTATGATTGCATTTTGCTCTTTTGTTTTGTCATTTTCCTGTATTCCCCTGTGGTAGGTGAATCCAACGTGCATGGTTAAGAGGCTCCAAGGCTAGGTGAAATTCACAGTGCACCCCTTCAGCTCCAGCCAAGACTACCACTGTCACTGCTCTGTTGCTGGGTGGTAGCTGTGCGGAGCCCAGGCAGGACCCCAGGGATGCTCCAAATGTCCCAGGGTGATGGTGGAATTGGCACAGGTCCCTACCAGGCTGCTAGCAAAGTTCCAAGCTGCACAGCTAGGTGAAGTTTGCCATGCACACCTGTAGCTTGCACCAGGCCCAGAGCTGCGGCTGCTACACTGCACTGGGTAGGCTGAGCAGAGCCCAGGCAGGCCCCAGGGATGCTCCAAATGTCCCGGGGTGATGGCAGAATTGGCGTAGGTCCCTACCAGGCTGCTAGCAAGGTCCCAAGGTGCATTGCTAGGTGAAATTCGCTGTGCGTGCCTTCAGCTCATGCCAGGCCCCGTTCTTTGTTCTTTGAGATAAGGTCTCACTGTTTAGTCCAGGTTGGCCTTGAACTCACTATGTAGCCCAGGCTGGCCTCGTACTCACAGCAATCCTCCTGCCTCAGTCTCCTGAGCACTGGGATTACAGGCATGCACCACCATGCCCATCCCTATTGTTGTTTTTGAGACAGGGTAGTTCAGGCCAGCCTTAAACTCACTATGTAGTACAGATTGGCCTAAAACTTGTTGCAATGCTGGGCCTGGGAGGGATAACAAGAAGCCAATTTGCCCTTTCCATGAGCCAGTGCATACCATGAGCAGTTAATTCTCAACTATTCCACCCTGCCTTGGAGCCAGCTGATTATGGACTGAAATATCCAGAAACTGTAAGCTAAATAAACCTTTCCTTGCTTCACTTTGGGTGTCAGGTGTTTTGTCCCAGCAACGAGAGAAAAGTGACCAAGACATACTTATTTCCAGCTGAAGGCTCCTAACCCTACCCTTCACTGTCCACATTTCTATCAGCATTCTGGTCTTCTTAGCTTTGACCAGAATCTCCCATCAATGTTCTCTCACTCTGCCTATAGAATTCTAAGCCTTATCTAGCCTAATTTTCCAAACATTTCGATCTCCTCCCACAAACAAGGTCCAAAGGCTTCTGAACCACATGGTCAGGTAAATCACAATGATGGCTTCACTCTCAGTACCAATTTTCTGTATTAGTCACTTTCCTGACACCCACAATTCAAAGGAAGAGAGATTTATTTTGGGTCACAATTTCAGTGAATTCAATTCATAGCTGACTGACTCTAAGGTAGAAATGGAGTGGCAGAATGGCATGGTGTAGGAAAGTTGCTCACTACATGGTGGCCAGGAAGCAGTGGGTGGGGGGAGGCAAGAATAAGAATACACCCTTCCAGGCCACACACCCTGTGACCTTTCACTTCTAACCAGGCCTCACATCCACATGTGAGACTTTGGATGGATATTTTAGATCTAAATCATGAGATACATTTCTACTATTTTGTCCAAGTCTTCATGTTCTTTCTTTCAGAACCAAATATGTACAAATATGCTCACAGCCAGTAAGAATTTTTTTGAAGACAAGTATTAGTTATTTGTACCATGTGCAATAATTTTCATCTTTATTTTAATTGATTTTCTACCAAAAGTGGCCTTTAAATTTTGTAGTCATTTAAAAATAATAAATATAATCAATACAAAATACACCCCCCCCGATTTTTTTGTCTTGCCTTCATTTCTTTTTTTTTTTTTTGTCCCCATGTCCCCCATTGAGACAGGTTCTTACTATGTTGTCCAAGCTGGTCAAGAACTTATGAGTTCAAGCAATCTTCCTGCCTCAGCCTCTCAAGTAGCTGGGACTACAAGCTGACAACACCACACCATGCCAAACTTTTGTAAAAATTACAAAAATTTAGAACTCCTGCTCTAAAGCTTCCTTGACTTAGGGACTCTTTTTGCAAAGTAAAAATCAAATGTCTTCAGGACCTAACTGTAAGCTGTCACTATTATATCTTGGTGTTGTCTCAAATTCTTTTTGGAAAATTAACTTCTGTGTATGAAGTTGGAAAAATTAAAAGTACAAATCACTTGAGAAAGAGTGGGAGGTAGATGACACTGAAAGAAGACTGAGAAGCTGAGGACCCAGAATATCATGGCTTCCCCAGAGACAAACTGCTGGCCACTCTGTTAGTCACCAAGAGCAGGACTGGATGGTCAGGTGTCATCCCCACTGGACCAGGTCATGCAGACTCTGGCTGAGTGCATTTCATAAGAAGGTGGACCTTTCCCTCTGCAGCTCTCTCCATTCCCAGTGGAAACTGCATGCTCATTTATTCAACAAGCGTTTATTGAGTACTGTGTGCCAGAAAACATGGTAAGTGCAAGCAATGATGCTGAAACATGGAAGCTATATTGTATCAGAGAGCCAGATGATAAGCAAGTAAACAAAAAATAAGTTATTTATCTGGCTTATTAAGTGCTGTTTTGGGGACCTAGTCAAGATTCCCAACTGCCCAGATGAGGGATACAGTGAAGGGTGAAGAAAAAAACAGAAACAAATTTAGTAACACATGACAGAGGGGTTGGGAGATCAATGCTTCAGGATGGGAAGAGACCATGACACTAGCCATCCTTTATTGGATGTACACAATAAGTAGAGGAATTATCAGATGGCTCAGAGGGCAGCAGTGATCTTATGCAGAGAAGGTCTTACACTGATGAGGATCACTTTACATGATTTAGAGGGCTGTGGTGATCTTCTGCTGATGAGGATCTTTTTGTGGATGAGGACGATAGGGAGAGATGACAGGTTAAGAAGGAGTTGGTCCTTTTTCCCCAAGGTGAAACTCCTATTTTTTATTACTACCGCATTCTCAAGGAATCAGGATGTCTTCAGCTGATGTCCTCTTGCCCTGGGGTATCAGCATCACGGGATCATTGAGGCCTCAAGTGTGACCAAAGGCACATGGAATTATGTTCCCACATACCATAGCCAGCCTGCATGGTAAGGCACTAGGCCTCAGATAAGCCTTAATCACAATTTAATTATGAAATGATTTTTCCCCAAAAGTTATATAGAGTGGTCCTCAATAATGCTGTAACCCAACAAGTGATGAGATGGAAAAAGTGAACAGAGAGATTTAGAAGTAGCCCTGAGGGGGATGGGAATGCAGCCTAGTGAAGAGAGCATGGCTGGCATTCACAAGGTCCTGGCTTCCATCCCTAGCACAGGGCAGGTGGGAAGGGAGTGGTAGGGAGTCCTTAGGGAAGCTGGCTCTGCGTATGTGACATTTGAGCATTACCAGTGATGAAGGATGAAGTTATAGATGAAAAAGGGAATTATCTTTCCCTTTCAATAATTCCCAGATGAAGGCATCCTAGGGGGAGAAAAATATCTAATGCTTAAGAGATAGGAAAAGGCTTTCTAAGAGCAAAAATTAGCGTGGTACAGCTGAGGAACAGTGATGGATGACAGGAGTTAAATGAGATACGGTGAATAACTAAGCAGAGCCAGATCATGAGGAGATGTGTGTTGGTTGGGGTCTAAATGGGAGAAAGAGGCTTAGGGTGTAACAGCTCAGCAGCAAAGTGCTTGCCTAGCATGCACAAGCCCCTGGGTTCCATCTCCAGCACAGAAAAAAGAAAGAAAGCAAGAAAGAAAGGCAAAACAAATTGAATATGAGAGAGAAATCATTCCAGTTATTTTAACAGAGAGAATTTAAAGTAACAATTTGTTAACTTGATAACCAAAAAGGCAAAAGAACATACAGTTAGGTATGAAGGTGTAATGGCAAGCAGAAACACCAAAATGATATCCAGGATTTGGAGGCAGATTTATTCATGTCAATGGGCACTGATCAGGATCCCTCCCAAAATATCGGGCCCCAGTCTCTGGTAATCTAGGGCTTATATGGGATAAGCAAGCAGGAAGTACAGAGGCAGAATGACTTGTCACTTGGGGATTGGTTTACACAACATGCATCATAGTGACCAGCTATGCATCACAGTGACCAGCCGTTTCTAAGAGACCAGAAGCAACCGGAAATGGAACAGGAACTATTACCTGGGCAACTAACAAACTGAAGTATACTGACTGGGGGTGGAGGAGGTATTTTCCCCTACAAAGGTATCAGCTTTAAGAAGCAGGTAACATCTCTATTACTGAGAGAAGGAAAAGAAGGGTTGACAGGATAATGGTGTAGAGCACTGTCTTAGCATATTCAAGGCCCTGTGTTCAATTCACCAAAAAAAGAGAGAAGTTGGTATTATTAAAATTTAAAAGTTTGGAGAAGGAACCCCAGAGAGTTAAACCTCAGGCCTATGAGGAGGGAGTGTTGGCAATGTCTCTATGAGCTGGCAATGTATCTAAAAGGCATCTCTGGGTTGTGGACCAAGAACTCTGAGGGAGGGGCAACCCATGGCTTGTGCTGGTATTTCTGTGGGTCACCATGATGCTAGTACTGGAAACTGGAAACCACTCAAGTATTGTATTGCTGTGGGAAGTAGCTGTCACTGTTGGAGTGAAGAAACTAGAACAGGAAACAGCAAGCAATATGCCTCTTCCTCCTCTAGTCTTACATTCTTTTGCTCTAGCGCTTCATTGGCATAAAAAGTAGTCAAATCAGAAAAAGAATTTGCCAAGTCTCAAGTCCTGAAGCCAGCAAAATAAAGTTAAAATGGCAAGGTGGGTTTGGAGCTGAAAGATAATAGTCAAATAACTGGCACAGACCACCTATGCCACAAAAAATAGAAGTTAGGATTTTTAACCTAAGAGTAGTGAAATCTCACTGCTAAGTTTTAAGTAAGAGCTTGATATGATCAGATTTATCTTTTGAGATGATCACTCCAGCTACTGTCAGAAAGTAGAAAAGGGCAGGAGCACAATGAAGATGGATTAGGGGGCTCTAGCATGGCTCTTATTAAACATGGTAATGGTTTGTAGTAGGATATAGCAGATAAACACAAGTGGCCAGTTCTACTGGAGATGTAGAACCAACAGCACTGACCCATAGGTTGAATGTAGAACATGCAGGAAAGGGAGGAATGACAGAGATACCTGGCTTTGGTAAAGATTTGAGTATAATGTCACCTACAGAGATAGGAAGGCTTAGCAGAGCAATTAGGGGAAGGGAATAAAGAATTGCATCTGGGACCCAGGTTTGGTGGCACACACCTGTAATCCAAGTATTGGAGAGGCCAAAGCAGGAGAATTGAGTACAGCCTGGCCACACAGTTAGACACTGTCCCTCCACAATAAAAGAATTCTTGTTTGGGGTCATATTCACTTTAATGTGCCCATTAGAATACCATGTGGTGATAGCAGGTAGTTGTTATGAGTTGGATTTTAGGATTTAAGGAGCAACGACTGGGCCAAGACCTAGGATGAAGTTACTTGGAAGAAAGCCTTCTGCTTTGCTTTTGTTGCCCAGGATTGATTTTGCTACTCTGGTTCTGTATGAAATTTGGAATTGTTTTTTCAAGTTCTGTGAGGAATGCTATTGACAATTTAATTGGCATTGCATTAAATCTACTTATCAGTTTGGTAGTATGGCCATGTTGATAATATTTGTTCTCCCTATCCAGCAATAGAAAATACCTTTCCATTTTCTGATGTCCTCTTCAATCTTCTTTTACAGAGTACTATAGTTTTCCTTATAGAAGTCTTTCATTTTCTTCATAAGGTTAATGCCTAAGTGTTTAATTTTTCTTGAAGCTACTGAGAACAGTATTGTTTTCCTAATGCCTTTCTTAGTGGGTTCATTTTTGGTATATAGGAATGCTGTTGATTTTCATGTGTTGATTTTGTGTCCTGCTACATGCTGAATTTGATTATTAATTCTAGGAGTCTTTTGGTGGAATTTTTTGTGTCTTCTATATAAAGGGTCATGTCATCCTTGAATAATGGTAGTTTGACTTCTTCCTTTCCTATATGTATCCCTTTTATTTCTATCTCTTGCCTGATTGCTCTGGCTAAAGTTTTGAACACTATAACGAACAGGAATAGTGATTGTGGAGATCCTTGGCTTGCTCCTGATTTTAGAGGAAAGCTTTCAGCTTTTCCCCATTTAGTATGATTTTTGGCAGTAGGCTTGTCATAAATGACTTTTATCAGATTGAGATGTTTCGTCTATACCTGTTTTCTTCAGAGTTTTTAATCATGCGTCAAAACTAGATTTTGTCAAAAGCTTTTTCTGCCTCTATTGAGATGACCATGTGATTTTTGTATTTGCTTCTGTTTATGTGATGTACTGCAATTATTAATTTGCATCAGTTAAATCGCCCTTTCATCTGAGGGATGAAGCCTACTCAGTTATGATACATTATCTTTTTACTGATTTGTTGCATTCTATTTGCCAGTATCTTCTTGACAATTTTTGCATCTATGTCATTAAAGAGATTGGTATGTAGTTTTCTTTCAACTAAGTCCTTGTTTGGTTTTGGAGTCAAGGCAATAGTAGCTTTCAGGAATGAGGTTGGCAGTACTCCTTCCCTTTGAATTCATTAGAGTCTGAGAAATATTGGTGTTAGATATTCCCAGAATTTCTTGTAGAATGCAGTGTGAATCTATCATGCTCAGGGTTTTCCTTAATTTCTAGGTTTTTTATTTCTGCCTCAGTGCCTGCTATTGAATTGTTCAGGGTTTTTATATCTTTTTGGTTCTATTTTGGTAATACATTTGCACTTAGAAACTGCTGTAGTCAGGGATTGCAAGGAGAACAATTATATACAGAACACATAATTTATAGTGTTATTTTATTATTGTCACCCAAAGAGTTAAATACGAAACAGCAGGAAATCAGTCCACACACTAAGACCCAAAGAATCCAGCTGAGGACCTGGATCCCACAGCAATGTCTTGCATGAGTCCTGCTGAAGGCCTAGAGCCCACCACAGTGTCTCATGCAAGTCTCATTGATGGATCTGCACTGGGAAGGCCCAAAGGTCAGTGGTGGAAGCTAGAAAGTCCATGCCAGCTGGATGAAGGATCTGTGACAATAGACTGAGGGTTCCAGACTGGAGCCAGGAAGCGATGCTCAAAGTAAGGACCAGGGCTCCCCCAAAAAGTACTGCAGCCGAGTTCATATCATGAAGCCAGCATGACAAGCTTCTCCTGGAGATTGAATAGCACACTCTTCCTCTCCAGAGCCAAGAAGTGATGCTCAAAGTAAGGACCAGAGCTCCCCCGAAGTGAACCACAGGCACTCTCAGCGATGAGGTCCGGAGCTCCTCTGACAATGAGAACAGCCAAGGTCATATGAGGAAAGAAGCTCAACTAGCTCCTCCAAGAGAACCAACAACATGACAGAAAACCCACAGCATTAAACTCTTCCTCTCCACTTCTTTTTATCTTGGCAACAATCCTCAGGTGGACCAGCCATGCTCAGCGCCACGCTGACTCAGTTCAGCTGGTGTTACAAGCTGATCACCAGTTATCAGTCCACCACAGGAACCTATTCATTTCTTCTGAATTCTCCAATTTATTTTGGAGTATGGATTTTCAAAGTAGTTACTAGTACACCCTTGGATTTCAGCAGTTTTTTGTGATTTTACCTTTTTGTTTCTAATTGCATTGATATGAGTCTTTTCTTCTTTTGGTTAATTTGGCTAAGGATTGTCTATTTTGTTTATTCTTTCAAAGAAGTTGCTCATCAATTCACTGGTTCTTTGTATTTTTGTCTCAATTTCAATAATTTTTACCCCTATCTTTATAATTTCTTTTCTTCTAGTAGCTTTGGATTTGAATTCTCCTTGGTTTTTCTAGGACACTGAAGTACATCATTCCTTTATTTACTTGAGCTCACTGTTTTTCTCATGTGGACATTCATAGCTATAAACGTCACTCTTAGGAATGCTTTCATTGTGTCCCATAGTGGATAGTATATTGCACTAGCATTGTCATTTGATTCTAATAACCACCTTATTTCTTTGATTTCTTCTCTGAGCTACTGATTATTCAAAAGTATATTGTTTGATTTCCATGTGTTTGTGGTTTCTTTTGCCAGTAATTTTTAGTTTCATTGCACTATCATCTGATAATATGCATAGGATAATTTTGATTCTTTTGTATTTATTTAAGACAGATTTATGAGTTAATATGTGGTCTGTTTTGGTGAAAGTTCTGTGCACTATTGAGAAGAAAGTATATTCTGTTGCTGTGGGGTGGAACACTGTAGATATATATTAAGTCCAACTACGTAAAGGTGTAGTTCAACTCTGATATTTCTTTTTTGATTTTTCATCTAGTTGACCTGTCTGTTTGTGATAGTAGGAAATTGAGGGTCCCATTATAATTGTGTTGATGTTTATCTGCTCTTTTATGTCCACTAGTTTGTTTATGAAGTTGTGTATGCCAACACTCAGTTCATTACACTTGCTGTCTCTTCCTGTTGAATTATCCCCCTTAAACAATACATAGTGAATTTCTTTGCCTCTTCCAGTCAGTTTTGGCTTAAAGTCCAGTTTATCTGAAAATAGGATAACTACTCCTGCTTGTTTTGGGATTCCTGTTGCATTGAATATTGTTTTTACATCCTTTGATTTTTAGTCTATGAATTTCTTTTTGGGTTAAATGTGTTTCCTATATACAGCATACCATTGGATTGTGTTTCTTGATCCAGTCTGCCAATTTGTGTCTTTTGATTGGAGAATTGATACGATCCACATTGAGAGATATTACTAAAAGGTATCAACTTATTCTTGTCATTGAATTATTTTTCTGTTGCTGATTTGCTTTTGCCCCTTCTACTTAACTGTTCACCCTACCTGGTGCATTGATTCTATTGGACCTTTTGACACTTCATTAGCTCTATGATATCCTTTGAAAAATTTTTGAAGTACTAGTTTGGTGACCATGAATTTCTTTAGGTGCTCTTTATTATGGAAATGCCTTATTTGCCCAACAATTTTGAAAGATAGTTTTTCAGGATTTATCAGTCTGGGTTACAAGCTGTTTTTTGCAGGGTGGAGTTTGAAACACTTGAACTCTCCTGGGTTTAAAGATTTGTGGTCAGAGGTATGCTGTAATTTCATTAGGTTTTTCTTTATAAGTAGTTTATTGACTTTTCTCTAAAATCTTTTAAGATTTTGTTCTTGTATTAGACTTCTGAGATTTTGACCATCATGTGTCATGACAAGTTCCTTTCCTGATTGTGGCTATTTGGAGTCCCATATGATTCACTTATCTGGATGTTAATTTTTTTCTGACATTTGGAAAGTTTTCTGCTATTATCTCTGTGCACAGGTTTTTTTTTGTGCCATTTGTGCTGTCTTTTGATTTTTCACTACTTTTAATTAATCTTAGATTAGTCTTCTTTGTATCATTTAGCAACTGCTAGATTAATTTTTCATGTTCTCCACTTGTGTTTAAGGTATCTTTCAATAGTTAGTCACCATTAACAGCCCTGTCTTCTAGTTCTGAAACTCTGTCCTCACACTGGTTGCTTCTGCTGCCCATAGTTTCAATAGAATTTTTAATCTTCTGAATTTTCTATTTCATACCTTTTCACAGACTGTAATTCTTTTCTATACTGGGCGTTCATGTTTTGTATCATTTTGTTTAGCCTGGCTAGCTTTTTATTAGTGTTTTTGTGAACTCGCTGATCACTTTGTTTATTAAGTCCATTGTCTGTTTAGTGATATCGTCTCTGAACTCCCAAGCACCTTGTTGATCTGGGTATATTTTCTTTTTCCTTTTTTATCTCCTCTATAATCCTTTTGAATAACTCAATTGTGTAGTTCTTGATGTCTCCCACTCAATGCCCCATGGATCAGCTTTGGGGGTACTGGGAGTTTCTGAAGGTATTTTGTTACCTTGTCTTCTCTTGTTTCTGTTTGTTTGTTTTGATTGTGTGTTGATTTCAATAGATGACTTTGTTGTCAATATGAAGACGTCTTTATTTAGTGTCTGCTTTTCAGTGAAGCACTCTTCGCAAGACTAACTGTAGTCTCTGTCCTTTGTTCCAATATCCTACCACCTCCATTTATTTGGGAGAGAGAGTGCCTTTTTGCCTTTTCACATCAGTTTTGCTTTGAAGTCTACTTTGTCTGAAAACAGCATAGCTACTCCTGACGTTTTCAAGGTCTTGTTGCTTGGCATGTTTTTTTCCATCATTCGATGTTTTAGTCCTTTAATTTCTTTTTTGGATAAAATGTGTTTTTTGTATTCACCATAATGTTGCATTTTATTTTATTTTTTGATCCAATCTGCCAATCTATGTCTTTTGACTGGGGAATTGAGACCATTCAGTGGAGAGTTACTACTGAAAGACATTGACTCATTCCTGTCATTGCATTATTTTCCTGTTGCTCATTTTCCTACTTCTGCTTAACTGCTTACCCTGTAAATATTATTCTTGAAGTCAAACTTCTGACATGTTTCTTGGAGGTTATAATTCCCAGGTAGTATCTGGAAGTGTGTGACCCTTAGTAATTATTCAATAAATATGTTTTCAATGAAGAGAGTTATTTTATGTTGCTAATTAAGAACACAGATGCATGCTTTAATTAGAGGTAGCACAACACACAATGAATGGTCTAGGAAATGTTCACAACTGAAGTACACATTATCTTAGCATATGTTATTTTAGAATATAGTGTTCCAGTTCAGGTAGAGTGAGCAACTAAGGCTCAGATTTCTATGCTGTGAAATGTAGCTTTAAAAAAGAACATAAGGAAGGGCTGGGGATTTAGCTCAGTGCCCTAAGCACCTGCCTGGCAAGCATGAGGTCATGAGTTCAATCCCCAGTGCCGCAAAAAAAAAAAGGAACATAAGGAAAAGCCAAACAGTCTCACTTCAGAGAAGTCGTGGCCAGTGCCAGAGGTACCTGGCACCACACTACCCACATGTGTGGAAAAATCAGGAATATGGCAAGATGAAGAGAGAGAGGGCAATCTCTGGCGTCCAACCCAAGCGGTGCAAGTCCAGGAAAGGTAAACATGGAGGAGATTGAGAGTTGCACACCTGAAATGTCTGAAGTGATGTCAACTGAAGTAAAGAAACACCTTCATGAAGCTATAAGCTAAATTAGAGCAGAAATTCTATCCCAGGTAAAAGAAGAACTGAAAACCATAATAAAAGAAATACTAAGCATCTCTAAAGAAGACACAGATAAAAAAAATAGAGCATAGGAAAATGAGGGAAACCATGAATGAACAATATAAGAGAGATTTAGAATGCATGAAACAGATTCAAAGAGAGATCCAAGAAATTAAAAACTCCATTGAAAGCTGGCAAAACCACTTGAAAGAAACTGAAGATAGACATTCATACCTTGAAGACAGGTTTGTAGCTCGTGATCATGAAAGGAAAGATCTCTTAAAAATAACAAGGACTCAGGAAGTAACAATTCAATGGCTGCAAGACAATTCAAAGAAATGTAACTTAAGAATTAAAAATGTGAGTGAAAAAGCAGGGGTCAATACAAATGACATCAGGACTTTATTTACAGAAAGAATTTCTGAGAACTTCCCAAGCATAGAAAAAGAAAGTGACATTCAAATAACTGAGGCGTATGGAACTCCAGCTAGCCATAACCAAAACAAATCCATACCCAGACATATAATAATCAAGATCCCAGAAATTCAACTCAAGAACAGAATATTAAAAACTTTTAGAGAAAAGAAACATCACCTATAAAGGAAAACCCATCAGAATTGAGAAGTCTGCCAAAATCATGGCAGACTTCTCAACACAAACCATCAAGTCAAGAATAGGCTGGAGTGAAGTATTGCAAATCCTTAAAGAAAACAACTTCCAACCCAGACTGGTGTACCCTGCAAAACTTTCTTTCAAAATTAATGGAGAAACAAGATACTTCCATGACAAAGAACAACTCAAGGAATTCATGACCACCAAACCAGCCCTACAAAGAATACTAAAGGACATTCTAGACAGAGGAAAAAAAGACCACGATCTCAGGAACAACGGCAGAAGAGGACCATCAAGTGGGGCCAGTCGATTGAATGGAGAGGAAAACTAGGGAGCCAATGGCAGGAAAATAGCATGGCAAAGACAATGCAGTACAAGAGGACCTCAAGGCACCAATAGAAAGAAACACAGGCAGAGTGGATCAGGAGACAGGATCCATCAATATGCTCTATACAACGAACACATTTAACTAGAAAGAAAATTTATAGACTGAAAGTCAAAGGAGAAAGAGCAATGCCCTAAGTGACAGGGAGCCAGAAAAAAAGTAGGGGTAGCCTTCCCATCAACTGCAGAATAGATAAGACATGACATTTTATGTGATGGAAATCTACTCAGCTATAAAGGAAGATAACCTCAAGGCTCTTGTACGTGGATAGAGGCAACTTGAGATCATGCTCATGGATGAAATGGTTCACAGTCACATGGATGAATTTTGTGTTGTCTCCCTAGTATAACAAACTAAAAGAGTTAGTGGAATCCAAAATGCACAATACATATTGGGGTACTCAAAGGGGAGGAATTATCTAAAAAGGGAAGGAAGTGACCACTGTTAATCTACTATCATGATTTGAAACTCATATTGTCTTCATTGTTCTGATTAATTTCATTTTATTCTGTTTTGTCTGATTTTATTATACTTGATGGCATGGACAGCTATTTCAAAGATAACAAAATATACAATTGCAGCCATCGAGGATGTCCAATTATCTTGTTTTGAAACCCTGTATTGCTTTCATTGTTTTGTTTTGATTGATTTTACTCTATTCTGTGTGGTTTGATTGTAATATGTCTGAAGGTGTAGGCAACTATACTGAAGATAACAAGAAGCATTATGGTAGCCGCTGCTGTTTTACTAGTATCTTCAAGTTCTGTATTGCCTACATTGTTCTGCTCTGGTTTTTTTTGTTTTGTTTTGCTTTGTTTTCTGGTTTTATTTGGTTCTACTTTGTTTGATCTTATTTATCCCTGGTGGTATGGGCAGTTATACTGCAGATAACAAGAGGCATTATGGTAACCATTATTGATTGTTTTTTACCCTGTTTAGAAGTCATGTACCATGTTCATTGTTTGTTGTGATTGACTACTCTGTTTTATTTTGTTTGGTTGTATTCTTTTCAAAATAAAAAATAAAAAAGAACATAAGTATTAACAAATGACCAAGCAACCATTATAAAGTCTCAATAAAGTAGTCTTAGAATGTCTAACGCCAAGAAAACCAACTGACTATATATAGCTGGGAAATTTCTAGACTCTGTTCTGTTTCGTTGATTTAAATATCTTATCATAAACAATACCACATTGTTTTAATGTAGATGTATGTTAAAACTTTCAATTTTTGGTTAGTCTAAGACTTTAAATTTTCTCAAAAATTTTAGAACCAGCCTGTCCATTGGGTTTCTGACAATGGAATAGGATTCTGCTGTATCTGTAGAGTAATTTATGGAAAATGTATGTTATGGTTTATACATTGTGTCAACTTGAGAAGTCTAGATGCTTAACTAACTCAGCAGCTCTACATCCTGGGGTATAGAGAACAAGAAGTTACCTTTCTAGGACAGTGTTCACTGTGTCAATTTGAGAAGGTCAGAACATTAAGTGATTCAGCAGGGGACCAGGGTCCCTAGCTGGTATCATCCTTAGTCTGTGCAAGAGGAGGGCAGGCAGATGGTATGAGTGCTATACTCACCCCAGGGGAGCAGCCTGCATACAATAAAAGACAAATGAGGAGGGACTGGGGGCTGCTTCTTCGGAGGAGCTCCAGTCTTCACCTTCAGCTCAGACGTCATCTCCTGGCTTCTGACACAGACTGTTCAGCTTCTGCCTGGGACTCCTTAGCCTTCGTCGTAGACTCTTAAGCCTTCATCGTAGACTCTTCAGTGTTCCGTCGTAGACCCATTGGCCTTCTGATACACACTTGCACAGGACACTGCAGTAAGCTCCAGCCCTTGGTCTGGACCCTTCAACTTCTAGTGCCCAGATACCCTCTGCACACTCCCTCCTTCAACTTTGTGGCCGACCATTGTAAGCCAATCTTGTAGTCTCTTATACAGTTGTATATCTTGTATTACATCTGTTTCTCTAGTAAACCCTGACTGATACATGCACATCTTTAGTGTTGATTTTTCCAATCCACAAATTAGATCTGTGTTTATTTAGGTCTTCTTTAATTTCTTTCAGCAATGTTTTGTTTTAGAGTTCAGCTCATATTTGCTTAACTGGTGATATGCTACTGAATCATCTCTGAAGAGATGTCAGAAAGTTTTAATTTGCAGTGTTCATCAATTACTATGAAGTAAATAGTCATACTTGGTCAATTTCAAGCTATCAATGATATCACTAAAAGAGTTCAGAAAAAGTGACAGAATCTGCTGTTGATGAGCCAATTCCAATACACACTGGATATATTCTCGAATAGTTCATGCGTTTTGGTGCTAGTTTAAATTCCTGGCACTGTAAATATTATGTTGTTGAGTAACTGGACTTTATTGTCTTCCTTCAAAGATGGTAAAGTTTGTTTTTCTGGGCAGGTAAGTTACTCACAAAACAGCTTGATCCTTTTCAGTGTTTGTAAAGCTTTGTTTCATTTTTGATGCTGGGGATCAAATTGAGTCCAGGGCCTCGTGCTTACCAAGCATATGTTCTACCACTAAACTTTGTTTTAAGCCATCACTTTGGGGTTAATTTAGCTCTTACCCAAAGGCATGATGCATCTGTGGTCTTTACTTATTACTCCAAGTGTTCAACAACAGCTCTCCATTCTGCATAGTAAGAATTCACATGTCCCAGCCCTGTGTCAGCTTTGGATTCACATCAGTTGCACTTTGCCAGGCTTGGAGAGTTTCTCCCAACGCAGGCCCAGATTATTATTCAAACAAACTCCCAAGGGGACTCATGCAGCTTTCTATAGCTCTTTCTTTTTTCAGAAAATACTCTTCAATATTCTGCTCCACAAATTGTGAGTTGCCTTAAATACCTCTCATCTCCTCAACTCAGCAAGATCTCTTGAATTTTCTTTGGGTTCCTGTCCCTTGTACAGCAATTCAAAACTTGCCTTCAGGCAAAGAGCTGCTGTGTTGTAGGACTTACCTTGTTTATTTCTCTCATATTAAAGATCGCACTTGACACCGGCTCTCTGAGGAATATCTGAATACAGTTGTTCCATATAGTTGTTCAGTTTTCTACTTGCTTGTGCCTGAAGGGCAAGTTCCATCTAAATTATTTGCTTGCAGCGAGGACAGAAGTCACTGACTTGTTTTTCAGTCTGAGTCAACACATGCTTTATGAAAACACCAATGTTAAAAGGCCTGCTTCCTGGGAGCTGGTCACAGAACACTTGCCTAGCCTGTGAAAGACCCTAGGTTCCACTCCCCCCATACACACACACACGTGTACACAATTTTCTGTAACTAACGGCTTTGATAGCAATAAAAAGAAAGTTTTAGGGTAATCAAAAAGCATATTCTCAGTGAAGATAGAGAACTGTGAAGACTTTTTAAAGGAGATACTTAAGTTGAGTCTTCAAGTATCTCTAAGAGTATAAGGCCAAGCTAGGACTCCTGATGGTTCCCCCACACCTACTCCTGCAAGTCTTTCCCCATCTCAGGCAATGGCAGCTCCATCCTTAATATTGTTCAGACCAAAAACCTTGCAGGTATCCTTCTCGCCTCTCGTTTATCATTCATCTGATCAGATCTACCTTTAAGCTACATCCAAAATTCAATCATGTTTTACCACCCTGTCCTAAGCCACCAGCATTTCTTACTTGATGTTGGCAGCAGTCTCTTAACAGTTCTCCTTGCTTTTACTCTTGTCTGCCTATAATCTACTCTCATCCTAGCAGCCACAATGATCCTTTAATATACAACTACCCTGCTCAAACTCTCCTTTAGCGCCTCTTCTCATTTAAAGTCTTGCGGTGCTTTACAAGGCCTTCTCTTCCCTTTCTCACGTTGACGTCTGCTATTCTCTCCCTTCCTCACTCTCAGTCCACCTGGCCTCCTTCCAGTTCCTCACACATTTGAGCTGCGCCTCTGCCTCAGGGTCTTTGCCTTACTTTTTGCTTTTCCCTTGACATTTTCCCCATATACTTGCATGGCTTGCTCCTTCACTCTCTTCTAGTCATGACTGAAATGTCCCTTCTCAGTGAGGTTTTCCCCGACCACTAGTGAGACTGTGATTTATAATAAAATGTGTATATTTTGGTCTTCATCCCTCGTTCCTGGCACAAAGCTCCCAAAACCCTTGTAAACTCCTGAGCAAAAATTGCTACGGGATTCTTTTGTTCTAATACTTGGTCTTCGAGGAAAATAGCATCAGAATTGAGTGAAACTGTGTGATACTCTACTGGTATTAAATAACTGATGTGATGGCTTTTTGTTAGGGTAACAAAATATGTAAGATAATCAATTTAAAAGAGAAAAGGCTTATTTTCGTTCCCTGTTTCAGATGTTTCAGTCTATGGTCGATTGGCCTCATCTCCTTGGTCCTGTGGCAAGGCAGTACCTCAGTGGTGTAGTGCATAAAAGAGGAAATTGGTCACCTCATGGTGGCCAGGTGGTTAAACAACAAAAAAGAGGAGTGTTCAGGGTCTGACTATCCCTTTGACCAGAAGACTTCCAACTAGGCCCAATCTCTTAAACACTCTACCACCTTTCGATATGTTATTGGATCAACGTTTTAACACATGGGCCTTGAGAAACACTTATCCAAACCATAGAAACTGGACAGTGTGGGGAAAATCCCAACACTCTTTGGTGACCAGAAGTGAAGTGTTGTGTTGAGTGTGAATGTAGAAAGAAAAACAATTGACTTTTCATAATACTATGCATCAATCCCTTTAAAATTGTAGTAACTATTATACCTGTTCTTTCTCTCCCATCCTTCTTTCTTGCTTAATTTTTTCCCTCACAGTACTTATCCTTTTCCAGTCTAGTAAATAATTTGCTTATTTATTTTGTTTGTTGTCTGTCCCCTCCCTCTACCACCAAGACCACCACTAAAATGAAAGCTCCACAAGTCTGGAAATTTTGGTTTTTGCATTTGTTGATACCCAGTAAACTCCAAGAAACATTTTATGAATAAATGAAGACGAGTAGTGATGGGAGAGAGAGGGTTAGTGAAGCATGGCCATTTCAGGTTGAAGAATAGCCTGGAAAAGTACTGAAGGAAGAAAGAATATGATAGTCAGGAAGTGGAAATTAGATGGGAATGGCTGGAATGAAGGGCAAGTAGGAATGTAGCCAAGAGGCAAGGACTGGTAATGCTATGTTACAGTGTTTGAACTTCAGCCTAAAAACAAGGAGGTATCACTTAAATGTTTTAAACATCAAGGAATAGGTAGTAAAACTTGATCATATAGTAGTTTAGAAATGTCACTCTAGCAGAAGACATCAATTTAGAGGTGATAAGGATTGAGAGAAGAAAACTAGTTGGTTCTAATTTGAATAATGCTGGTGAACAACAATGAGGCCCTAAATTAGACATTTGGGAAGTGAAATATTCAGGAGTGGGTAACAAAATCGGTCATGAGCCATGAGATAGAGCAGGAGTTTAGGATGACGATAGAAAGTTCTAGCCCGGTAGCTTGAGGGATGATGGTGCCATTCACTGGACACAGATGTAAAGCAGTCATGAAGCCTCACCAGTCAGCTTCCTGTTACTGGGCTTCGAAGTCCCAGTGATGATGAGGCACAAAGTTCAAATCAGTCATCTAAATTCACCACACTGGCAAGCCCAGCTGGCAGCAGGAAGTTTGACCTGAGCACCATTAGTTAGCAGCCTCCTTTCTATTATGAAAGAGCAAGCCTATAATATAAAGATTGTACTAACTTTTTAAATAAGGCTTTGTGGCTTCTTGCCTCACCTAACTACCCTCTGAAGCAACCAGACAAGGAAATTATGTATAGGTTTCCCTAAAGCGAAATTCAGATTTGTGTTAAGTTTATTAAGGTGCAGTCAGCAGGGACCATCAATAACCACAAATATTTATGCAAAGCTGAGTGCTAGGCACTAAACTAAGCTTATATACCCTTGGAGTGCTACTCTATGCCTCTGTCTTCTTGAGAAGATCTTTTCCTTTAATTGATTGTGAAGGGAATGCTGAAGGAGACACTTTGGTATTCAGTCTTGGAATCGATGATCAAAGTAATCAGATCACTTTTTCACTAAGTCCAAGCTGTTTGAAGGTCCTTTCCAGGCTGGAAGTAGGTAGAGCAATTGGGAAGACTGCAGGATGAGGAACCAAGGGACAGAACCCAAGAACAGAGTGGGAAGTATCTCTCTCTTAGGTGGTGCAGGTTGATAGGTGACAACTGGGTTTGAAGCAAAAGGACTATAAGCAGAGGTAGCAAGTGGGAGTAAGTGGACTTAGTTAGGTTGATGGAAGGCATCTTGCAAAGATTTCCTGTGAGTATGAAGAGAACTGTTAAAACAACTTGCCTGAACACAAGCAGCTTATATAGCAATGGTCCTAAATTTTATGGAGTGAAGGTGGTAGGGAGTGGTAATAATGGGGGTTAGGATTTCAAAGTGTACACTTTAAGAAGGTAGAATATTTACATTTATTCATTTTTAAAACTTTTATTAAATAGCTACATACTCATGAAATAATAGGTAGCAGTATAAGATTGTCATATGAATAAATAAACAGATCATAATAGGTTGGTTAGCCTTCTAATGCCTCTATAATTTCTAAGGAAGTGTTATGCCTAATTATAGGAGTGACATGCATATAACTTTTATTCACAATCCTAAGGATGACAACTTTGAGGTAAGCATATATTCTTTGATTTTAAGAGTTACGCCTCATGGCTTTGAAATAACTAATTTTATTGAATTGTTTGACCCTACTTCAATGAGTGAATCAAGTCAAGAGGTCTACTTTTATGGCGAATATTTTTTTAAATGATAATTGGCATTAAAACATTTTCAGCTCAAATGATCTACCTAAGTCCTTTACCATTGCAGCTATTTGAATTGATCTTTGGAACTGTTGAAAACTGCCCTGAATCAGTGGACAGAAATGAAGAAAAGAACTTGTACCACATGGCAAATCAGATCTTGTACAGTAGCCTTAGCATTCTAAATGGAAATATATTGTTCTATGAGAGATGTACATTTTTTTATTTATGTATTTCATAGCAGCATGAAATACTACTCATATTCCATATATGAGATATGCATAGACATATGTCTGTATATGGAAGATATGTATACCTAAACAGGGAACATGTATATACCTAAATAGGGAACATGAATAGTATTCCATATTACTGCACTGTGTCAATTACTTTTTAGTTACTGTGACAAACTACCTAATATAATGAGTTCATAAAGAGGAAAAGTTTATTTCGGTTCACAGTTTCAGAAGTTTCAGTCCACAGTCACCTGGATTTGTGCTTTGTGTTACTCTATGTAACACAGTCATACATCATAGCAAGCAACATAGCAGAGGAAGGCCATTCATCTCTTGGTTGCTGGGAAACAAAAAGAAACAGGACGGGCCAGGGTGCCACAATCCCTTTCAAGGGTACACCCTCAGTGACCTAGCTTCCTCCCACCCCGCCCCACCTCTTAAAGGTTTCACCACCTTCCAAAAGCACGAAAGGGTGAAGACTAAACCTTTAACTCACATGCCTTTGGGGGACACTCATGATCCAAACTATAGAATGTGCAACCAATTTGTCTTTACTTTTACACATAGAACAAGTAGAATTAGAAAGAGCAGCCAATCATTGTAAAAAGTATTTCACAAACACACACACACACACCCCAGGTATATTTTCCAATACCACTATCATAGCACCCTGCTTGAATGTAGCAAAATACATCCAGTTTCAGGGAAAGTCTTAGGGTGGCAGTGTTGTTCGTTATCTGAATATATTAGTGTTTCAGATACAGGTATGGTTCCCTTTTTTGCTGATATGTTTACAATTTTTTGAACAGAAAAAGAGGAAGCATTGCAATAAGACTGCATTTCCTTAAATAATGATGACATGACAAAATACGTGAACTCTGACAGGAAAAGTAAACAATTCTAAGTAAATTCTTCACAAAACGTCTTGAACATTTTTTTCTGATGGAAGAAAGACTAAGATTGTTCAAAAGTAGGCTTCGAATTGCAGTTCAGCTGGTTTCAGAGTATACTGTGAAATATCTAATCTAATCTATTCGCAAGGATGGAGGTGAGGCGAAATGTGTAATGGATAAAACAACCCTCTGAAGTATCTAAGCACAGCTATGAAGATTGATACAGCTATCATAATGCCCAGAATCAGAAACACTGAAAGTTTTTGCTGCAAGGGAAGGTAGTCCACTTACTTAACTGACATTCGGAACTTCCCTGTGGCAGAGAGAACTAAGAACATTTAGCTACATACTATTTTCTCATGTCACTGGCACAGAGACATGGCACATCATAGGTGATAGGGACAAGCTTAGCAGTCTGAGTTCTAAAAAAAATGCTCTTGGTGCTTGTTATGGATTAAAAACTGGTGGTCAACTTAATACCAGCTGAATTAAATTAGCATGGTGCTGAGTGTAGATGGCCCACCTGAGGAAAGTTGCCAGCATGAAGGGGGATGTGGAGAGGAAGAGTGTGGCATTGTGGGTTTTCCTAAGTGTTGCTGTTGTTTGGAGCTGTTGGATCTCCTGGAGGAGCTTGTCCTGCTGGCTTCCCCAATATGAATTTGGCCATTCTCATCAGAGGAGCTCAGGACCTTGTTGCTGAGAATGGCTGCGGTTCATTTTGGAGCAGCTCTGGTCCTTACTTTGAGCATCACTTCCTGGCTCCGAAGGGGAAGATGTGTGCCATTTAATCTCCAGGAGGTTTGTCACACTGGCTTCCTGATATGAACTCGACCGTTCTTGTCATTGGAGGAGCTCCAGACTTCATCGTCACTGAGGATGGCCGTGGTACTTTTCAGGGGTGCTTGGTTCTTATTTTGAGCATCACTTTTTGGTTCTACCAGAGAACCCTCAATCTACTGGCACAGATCCTTCATCCTGCTGGCACAGACTTTCTAGCTTCCACTGCTGACCTTTGGGCCTTCCCAGGAGAGATCCATAAAACAGACTTGCATGTGTCATTGTCATGGGCTCTAGACCTCCAGTTGGACTTGTGGGAGGCATTGTCATGGGCTCTAGGTCTTCAGCTGGACTCATGCAGGACATTACTGTGGGATCCAAGTCCTCAGCTGGATTCTTTGGGTCTTTACTATTATGGACAGATTTCCTGAGCTTTCTTATATTTAACTCTGGGTGACCATCATAAAATAATATTATAAATTCGGTGTCCTGTATGTAATTGTTCTCCTTGCAATCCCTGACTACAACAGGACTTCTTTGGAGTACCCAGAGACTTATTTTCAACATATGAATGCTTCTTTCTAAAGAAAGAGTATATCTGGTTAGCTAATGAGTGCAATGTTTAATAATAATTTACAGTGTATTTTAATTCTTCTCCCCAATGAATGATACTCATTACCTGTAGCCAATTACAAGCACACTTTTTACCTCAAAGGAGTTTACAGTCCCTAGGTGTTACTATGGTTGGATAACAAATTAAACCAAAATGTGTTGTTTTGAAGTACAGTATCATGCATTGTATCGTGTATTGTTTCTCACTGCTTTCGTGATCAGAAATCCTGTCTAAGCATGGAATTGGTGGATGGTTTCTGACTTACATTGTCAGGGGCATCAAGCAGAAGACACAAAGGTAGGGCTCTGTAATCATCTGGAGGATCAAGCATTCACTTGATATGCAAGCAGTTGGTGCTTGCTCCTGGCTAGGGGGCAGCTGGGGCTGTCAGCCAGATGTCCTCAGTAGACCTCTCTGTGTGGCCTAGGTTTCCACACAGTGCGGTGGCAGAGTTCTAAGCATCCCAAGAGAGAAAGAAAGAGATGAAGTCTGCATCTTTGTTAGGACCTATCCTTCAAAGTCACATATTTTGTGATCTCCTTCTAAATATCAATATTTGGAGTTCTCACAAATCCCTGCCCAGATGCAAAGGGAAGGAACCCACATCCCACATCTCTGGCAAGTGTCAGAATCACCATCAGAAAAGTATGTAGTGAACAATCATCTTTGGAAAATACGACCTACCACAATGGATTTTTACAAAGGTGTTGGAGATTTATGTCTTACTTGCTGCATGATTTTAAATTTTAATGTATTTCACTAGAAATCCAGTATGTCTGCAAGTGGAAAATTATAAAAGGATAAAAAGAATAGTCTGATATGGTCCTACCACCAAAATTTAACCATAATTAAAGAACATTAAAGTTTTTATAGGCACAATAGATTCTCCATTGTGGTTTCTTCCATTGCCTGTTCTCCCTAATCTTTTGTGAAAATTTTACTAGTAAGAACATTTATCTATACGTAGCTTCAGTAGAAGTTAATATTCTCACAGTATTTGCTTTCTGTCATTTTCCTTATTGACCCAGTAACAAGTTAGTTTCAGATATCATATTCACCTCCAAATATTGCAATAACAACATGCATTCCTAAGAACAAGGACATTATCCTAAATAATCACATTATCATCTAAAAATGGTTTTATATTGTTAATTACCTCTTTTGAACTAAAATTTCCCCAATTATCTCATGACCGTCATCTTACAGATTTTTAAAAAATCAAAATCAAGTTAGAACTAGTGGTATGTGCCTGCACTCTTAACTACAGTAGAAACCGTAAGAGGAGGCTCACTTGAACCCGTAAGTTTGAGGCTAGCTCAGGCAACATAGCAAGGCTGTGTACCCACCACATAAACACATATACACAGACTGCAGGTGCAGCTTAGAGGTTTATCAAGTGCTTGGGTCAGGCCCGAGGCGCGCGCGCACGCACACACACACACACACACACACACACACACACACAGAAGGATTCACATTAAAATTAAATTATTCTGTTCTGTATAGGTATTTGACAACCTTAATGAAGAGATCAGTAATACTGAATAGGATGATTTCTGGTTTGTGTTTTCTTTCTTTCTTTCTTTCTTTCTTTCTTTCTTTCTTTCTTTCTTTCTTTCTTTTGTACAAGGATTGAATTCAGGGCCCTGTGTACATTAAGCATGCACTTTGCCCCCAGCCCAAAAAGATTAGTTTTTCCCAAAAAGATAATTTTAGAATATATCAAGACATGAGGCTAAGTGTGGTGGCACACACCTGTAATTCCGCATTTAGGAGGCTGAGGCAGGAGGATCACTGTGAGTTTGAGGCCAGCCTGGGCTACAAAGTGAGTTCAAGGCCAACCTAGACTACATAGAGAGACCCTGTCTCAAAAAAAACCCAAAATTTAAAATTTTAAAAAACACAGAATAAAGAGCGTCTTCTGCTTGCAATTTAATAAAATTATATATAGGCAGTTTGTCACATAACATTTGCTAATTTTGGCTCTCTCAATTATAACTTTCCTCCAAAATCATGTTAGAATATAGATTTCGAGGCAGTTTAAACTGGAAACCTTCTTAGAGGTCATCTGATCCAGATTCCACTCTACAGATTATTTTATTAGCTATAATTTTAGGGAATTTGCATGAACTTAATGCTCTAGATACATTTTGTTTCCATATGTAGAAGCCCAATTTTGAAACCCTGCATATTAGATAAGACAATCATAACTTTGCATTATCTCAGTCTTCATTCTTCATCTTCCAGTTTTGTGGATTTCCTTGATCGTCCTGTGAGAGCTAAGGAATAATGTAAACTTGGTGTAGTGATGATTGCCAGTCTGGAAATCAATCTTACCCCACTGCAAGGGACGTGGACCTTCTTCAGCAATATGGACTGAATTTAAGCAAAGCTGAGAGAACAGTCAGTGTGGGCCTTTTCCCTGAACAGCTGGAAGGCATCGCTTGTTTCTGTCCTTGGCTTAAGCTGCTGGGCAGTGTGGATGGGGAGAGCTTGCCAATATTGGGGTTTGTTTCTCCTAGTTTTAAGAGCTCATAGTGCTGTTGGTTCTCCTGTTACTTTAAGGTTGGCCTGATTGACAAGGAGGTCTGTCCAGCCTAGGACAACTGAAATCACTTGTTCATTCACGTGCTGGTGTTCCTGTCCTCGGGCACAGAGCAGTTGTTTTAAGGATGGCAAAACTGGGGACTTCAAGATTTAGCACAGTGCTAAATGATTATCCTATTAGGACACCTCAGAGACTTAGCAGGGTCCTATGTATGTTACACTTACCCTGAGTTTCAGGTTTTCTTTTTTTTCTGAAGATAACTTGCATCTAGGTTCAAATTTATAATTCTTGATGAATTTTAATAAATAACAGTAGAAATGCTTTCTTAGTTGCACAAGGCCCTGAGTTTGATCTCAAGCACCTTAAAATAAATAAATACATATATACATATATACATACATACCAAACAAACACTAACTAGGAATGTCTTATTAACTGTTTAAAATACTCCAGGGATTTAGCTCAGCAGTGTAAGTACCTGCCTGGCAAGCACGAGGTTTTGAGTTCGATCCCCGGTACCTAAAATAAAATAAAATAAAATATTAGAGGACTGAGGAGTGTAGCTCAGTGGTTGAGAGCTTCCTAGCGTGCTGTATGCCCTAAGTTGATCCCCAGCACCACAAGATAGATAGATAGATAGATAGATAGATAGATAGATAGATAGATGATAGAATTGCTGATGTTTCCTTAAGGGTCTCTACAAGGGAGGCCTGGGATTGAGCATATGATAAGGAAATAGTACAGTAGAGAAAATCTAGTACTAAACCAAGATCCAGGAATGTGACACAACCTGGCTATTGGGACCCCTTGGTGGTAGAAACATATCCTTTTAAAGTATGGCTCTTTATGTGGTTAAATCCTTTTCAGTATGACTGAGACGAGCAATAAAAGAAGTTACTGTGTATTGTCTAGGGGAAAAAGATTAATTAAACACAGAGAATAAAAGAAATGTAACATTACTTATTCAATTATTTGTTCAACAAGTATTGAGTATCTATTATGTGATAGAGACACAAACTGTGAACACATTTAAAAATTTTTTAGTACATGTTTGCAGTACATGCAGTTTGTCTTCATCTTGGAGAGTGGGTACATGTACATAATACAGCTGGACCATTTTTTCCTTCCCTCCTGCCTCCCTCCCTCCTCCAAATCTCCTTTCCCCATTTCTGTTCTTGTTATTGTAAATCTTATCTCATGTTTATGACATAGTATTTACATTCACTGAGATTATTAGGTTCCTATACACAGCATACACTTGTTCTGCTTATTTCTCCTTCCCCTCCCCTCTCCTCTCACCCACGTTCTCTTGTCTCCTTCTATTCACCCTTTGTTGTGCTCTTTGTTTGTACTTTGCCTTACTCAAATAAGAGATACTATGCTGTATTCAAGCTTGTGTGTCTGATTTATTTCGCTCAACATTATATTTTCCAGGCGTAACTATTTTCTTACAGTTATCTCAAATTTGTCTTTCTTTATAGCCAAGTACAGAAGCCACATTTTTAAAATCTAATTGTCTGTTGATGGGTATATGGGCTGCTTCTGGGATTAAGCTATTGTGAGTTTTTCTGAAAAACTGAAAGCATTCTCTCTAAAATCAGGAACAAGACAAGGAGGCCCACTATCACCACTTGTATTCAACATAGTACTTGAAATATTAACCAGAGCAATCAGGCAACAGAAAGAAATAAAAGGCAAGGAAAAACTGAAATTATCATCTAAAGATGACACGATAGTCTATAGAGAAGACCCAAAGAATTTCACCAAAAAACTCTTAGAATTCATAATCAACTTCAGCAATGTAGCAGGATACAAAATCAATGCACGAAAATCAACAACATTTCTGTACACCAGTAATGAACTAAACAAGAAAGAAATTGTAAAAATAATACCACTTATGGTAGTGTCAAGAAAAATGAAATTCATGGGTATTAAACTAACCAAGGAAGTGAAAGACCTCCACAAAAAAAAGCTACGGTACTCTAAAAAAGGAGACTGAAGAGAACATCTGAAAATGGAAACACATTCCCTGCTCCTGGATAGGCAGAATCAATATTGTCAAAATGACCATTCTCCCAAAACTATTATATAGATTCAATGCAGTCCCAATCAAAATACCAATAGAATACCTCACAGGCATAGGGAAAACAATCCTGAAAGTCATATGGAACCTCAGGAGACCCAGAATAGCAAAACCAATCTTAGGCAACAAGAGCAAAGCAGGAGGCATCACATCACATGATCCCAAGCTATACTACAAAGCAATAAAGTAATAAAAATGGCATGTACCAGAACAAAAACAGATACATAGATCAGAGGAATGGAGCAGAGAATACAGAAACATCTGCAGCCATATTCAGCTATTTGATCTGTGAACAAAATTTTAGAGAACACTTGCAGAACTTGTTTTGACTGTTT
>RJWT010007798.1:0-27128 GCA_004365215.1 Cuniculus paca | reverse complement strand
ACTTTAGAAGGACTTAAGAGAGAAAGAAATAGAAACAAAAATGAGGGGGGAAAAAGAAAGAGAGGTAGGTGGGGGGTAGGGAGGAATCTGGTTATTAAGTCAGTTCAGCTTCTGTTTCCTAAGTAGGTCTGTAGAGGAGGTGACATAAGTGTGGTATCAGAATCCTCTAGTGCCCACCTCTCCTCTCCCAGAGCTCCTGCTGGGCTAAGAATTTTCGGGGAGGTGTCCGGTGACCAAGCAGTGCAAACACATCCCCTGCCTGCCTGTCCTGCAGGATTTGTTTAAAATACTTTCCCTGTTTCAAGGTGGCAGTTGGCAGTCAGAAGGATCCTAAACGAGTCTGGAGCCGCGGGAATGGAAGGAACGTGGGTGTCAGCTTACCTCGTACAGGCCAGCTGCCCACCCCGCAGGCAGCAGGCTCCTGGCCCTATGCTCCGATCCCCGCCAAGAGCAATCGGGGGCTCAGTCCCAGAAACAGGGTGCACCAGGGGACTTGGCCTAGGGGACCACGGCCTCCCATCCCTCTCCAGCCAGCAGGCAGATAAGGAATGTCCCACCACGTTGATTCTTGAAGATCTCATTTATTTCAGAATTCCAGAGAGAAAGGTTTCCTAATTCTCCCTGGTCATTCATCCCAGTCTCACAACCCTATCAACCAAGACCTGCTTCATCTCCCACCCTAATCTCCCCTGATGCAATTCTAGCCTCTTGGTTTTTTTTTGTTTTTTTTTTTTTCCTGTCTTCACTAGAAATGAAAAACAGCTGGACCCCATCTTCTGCATAATAACCGTCCATAAACTGGGAGGCCATTATTAAATCAGCCGAGTCCTTGTCTTTCCTAGGTTAAACGACGCCAAAGCCTTCAGCTTCCCTCATGGTCGCTGGCTTCTAACTCATTATTTTCATGACTTTCTGTGTCACTCAAATTGTCAAAGCCCTGACGAGAAATTTTATGAGGATTCGAGAGAAAGAGAAAGAGTGAGACAGAGAGAGAAAGAGCAAATGTGTGTGTAGGAGGGAAGTTTAGTTCACAGTCTAAACAGTTAATTTTTAAAACTTTTTTTTATTGTGAAAGATATCAAAAAGCATTTATATAACACACATGCACAGTTTAAAACAAAATCAGATGAGGACTCACACACCCACCACAAGTTATTTTTTTTCCCTCTGAACACTGACTTTGTGTTTGATTTTGCTTTCTTTGAGAGGAGAAACAGAGTGATTATGTTTTAAATCACATTTACATTTAATTTACATCATTACAATTTAAACCAATGATACTTGCTTTTAAACTCAGACATCCATGTTTATTAGAGTATCTTTCAAGTCTGACAATATTTAGCTGAGACATCAGAGGTTTTATACGATGGCCTGTTCTGGAAAAGTTGGGCCCAAATAAAAAAAAGAAAAGAAAAGAAAAATCTTTAAATGGGCAACGTTTTCAGTGAGTCAAGTTTACTGAGTCTCATTCTCTGTAACTGAAACACTCCTGTCTGAGTAACCGCAACATTCTCATCAAGAAATATCAGAGAACAGGCCCACTAATCGTGCTTCGCTCCCATGATATTCAGTGGTATCATCGCCATCACCCACATAAACTGCCAAGAATCCTATATACTTGGGATTACAAGTGAGTTGGGGATTCAAGGCTCCTGCACACTTAGCATCATACATTTTCTGCTTCTTACTGTTCAAGAAAATAGCACTTTGTGGAAACGTTTGGAATGAAACAACATCCACAAATCACTATCATTTTGCATATTTTAGGGGATACATGCTAACAAGATATTTCACCAGTGAACATCGGCTTTCATTTTATAGTCAACCTGAATCTCTGCTTGCATAGAAGTTAAGAACTTCTTGGACCTTCTGGCACAATTTTTAGTTTTCTTGACAAGGAAGGGTTTGTGAGTGCTTGCTCTCTACAGCCTGCTCTTGCTACTTCTTTCCACCACAGAGGCCCCGTCCCAAACCTAATTTAAAAAGGGGCCTCAGTTTACCTTCCAGCCTCTTCTTCCAGAGTTCCTGGTCACTAGCTTTTCATGTTGTAGAAAAACATCAGAAGTGAACCAGATGCTCTGACCACCCGCGTCTACCTCCTCCCAAAGATGATGAGCTATTTCCTGCTTCTCGTGGGCCTGTTTGCTGGGGTTTGGGTTTTCCATTCACCTCTCCTGCCTGCTGGTTCCCTCTCCTGGCTGCGACCACACCTTAACTCACTGTATGCTGGGTGCTTCACTTAGGATTTGATCGAGCCTTGTTGTGACTTGGTAACGAATTTATTTTTGTTTCTTTTGACATTCCAGATCCAAAAAAGGAAGCCGAAAAAGGAACACAGCCCTCCCTGGGCTTCCTCTCGAGTTCCTACATCCTACCCTTGGCTTTGGGTAAAGTATGTGAAACCATCTTCATGCTTGCTGGGAATTTATGACGACGATTCATTTCCATTTTCTTCTAGCTAATGCCAACATATTATTCTGGTTCTTGTTGCTAGAATTAATAAAGATGCAAGATTTTTTTTTCTTCTTTGGTAGCAACTTCTGAACCCTACCTGGAAGAAAGGATATATTATTTTCCATCCTTGGAGCTCTTTGGGACCCCACACAGGGCTGGGTACCAACAGGTTCTGTGCAGGATTCAAGGTGGGGAAGAGCTGGGCTCTGCCTGTCCTAGGAAAGCCATCCCTGGGCATTGGGGCCACCCACCTGACACCATCCTAAAGCTTCCGGTTGGCCTTTAAGAGGGAAAAAGATGTAAAAATAATATAGCAAAACTGATCTCAGCACTACCCTTGGAGACATTAATGTGGTTTCTAGCAAACTGCTCATAAAATTCATGGCAGCAGCTAATTGCTACCATGTTCTTCCTCATCTACTCCATATTAAATTTGAAAGAAAGAAAGAAAAGCCCTTTCAAAGCCTTATTAATCCATGCACGGCAGTGGAATGCATGATCTAAAGCAAGCCTCTCACGTCACCACGGCTATGTGGGCTGGCTGTCAAACGGTGGGTTTCCTGTCACTTGCAATACAATGAACAATGCCTCTCCAGCTGCTGGCTCTGCCTGGCCAGGCTCCCTTTCCCAGCAGCACCAAGCAGCGCAGAGCACCGGGTGCTCACACGTGTATAAGCCTTTCCAACTCCAGCCACATGAACATTCACGAGGAAGTGGTGGCCAATGGTCACACTGTGGCTGCCATTTATCCCCACTTATCCCCGTGACATGCAGTGGCCTCACCTCAGGGAAATGCTTTGTAAGAACCATCAACTCCACATGGCTGGCATGCTCTCTGAAATTCTCCCTGGTGAAAGGATCCTCCTGGAATTAATTAGGCCAAGGACCATCTGCACTGGGCTGTTCCTCAGCTGGGGACTGTATGACTCTCGGGTCAATGAATGAAGGTCCACTCCCATTCTTATGGGTCAGAGTATCTGTCCTGATCAGTGGTGGCATCCATTCCAGAGGAGCCTGGAGCCCCTTCTGATGATTTAAATCGAGTCACACTGGGTGTAATATACTGTCCATGTGTTAAACACAGTAAGTGTATTCAAGGTACCAGTATGTTTAACAACTAGCCAAAGGCACCCTGGGCCTGCAAGAAGCAGTTCATTGTACAATGTCTGGCCAGGAGGTGGGGATTAGCCTTGCACGACCTCTACAGGTCATTGTCCCTTTTCTCAACCCAGCCCAAGGCCTGAGCAGGTACAATAAAGAGGCCTGAGAGGGAAAGGCCAACCTACTGCATCTCTCTGGCGAGTGTTTTATCCTCCCTTCCCCCTCAGTCCCATGTCTCTTGACATCCCAGCGTCATTCTGTCCCTGAAACAGCCCTAACCAAGCCCAGGAGTAAGTCAGAAACCTGCCCTCAATCAATGGGCACATTTGGAGGTGGTTTAGAGTGAGCTGATGTCTTGTGGGAATGAGATGATCATTCTGTGTCCACCAAGCCTCAGACTCTAGTTCTCAGTTACCATCACTCCATAGCCCACTGTTGTCATGGGGACAGGTGCCCACTCAAACCATGGAGAAGATGCCTTCTCTCCTCTAGAAGTAACTCAAGGCACCCTCTCCAACCATTCAGCTTCAAGATGAAAAATTCTGAAATCATAGCCTCAAGACAGTTAGATTTTAGAGATTAAGGGGGCAGAACATCGCTAATATTTTCCTTTGGGTTCTTGTACATCCTTAAGTCAGAGTGATAATAAGATCAGATTTGGGTCCAGGGGAGTGTGAGAAGGCCAAACAAAGAGGCCTCACTGTAGTCAGTCAGTGGCTTGGAAAGCAGCTCTTGCTCTGGCTCTACCATGACGAGTTAATCTGGGATTTACTATAGTCACCATAGAAGAATGCCAGGGCTCCTGTGTTCTTAAACTCTTCCAGGTGGAATTTCAAGTTGTCTTTTATCCGGAGGAAAGAGGGGACACTCAGCTTATGAACCAAGTTAGTCTTCTATTGGGTGCATAAACAAAGAGAAGTTAGGATGAGGACATAAACCGTGTCCTCTTAGATAGCCTCACATCTTCGTAGGATCAGGAATTCAAAAGAAAAGACTAATTTGTAAATTTTTTTATATTATTTGTGTTATCCTAATTGTAATAACAGGAATTGAACTCAGAGTCTTCTCACTGAGCTACATTTCCAGTCCTTTTTAAAAGTTTTATTTTGAGACAGGATCTGGTTTAATTTCATGGGCTGATTTCAAACTTGTGATCTTCCTGCCTCAGCCTCCTAGAGTGCTGGGATTATAGATGTGTGCCACCATGCCCAACTATAGACTGACTTTTTGAGAAAGGGAGGCTAAGTGATAAAAGTGAAGGAGATGGCAGCAATGCAGAAACCTGCATTGAAAGTTGGCTGGTGAACACACGATTCAGGGGACAAGGATAGGAAGAAAGACACACCGAAGTCAGGTATGGAGATGATGGGACGCCCAGACCAGAGCATCTGGCAAATGCAAGGCCCTGAAGAAGCAGAGCTTGGCCTCGAAGCTCAGCGAGGGAACTCATCTCCAGCAGGTTGGGGAACTCTTGAAAATGAGGAGGGAGGCAGTGATGATTTCTGTCATGAAAATTATCAGTTGATCCCAAGCAAAAGAAAAGAGAGAGAGAGAGAGAGATGCCTCATGTGGCCTGAATAGTGTAATTGAGCTTTTAAATTTTATTTGTAGCCCATACTACTGAATCCTGTGCCCCATTTTATAGTGGGAGACCTGATGTTACTTGAAAGAACATCAATAGTGGGTTTGGCTTGAAGCGCTTTGGGGAATTTTGTCACCCACCAGAAACCAAAGAATCAAAAGAGACAGATGCGAGGGTGGCTCAATTCTATGGCCCCCATGTACATTTCAACCAAGGCAAATACAGATCTCAAGAAATGCCCTCAAAAGAGAGAGAGAGACAGAGAGAGAGAGAGAAAGGGTCCTGTCTTGCCTCAACACAATGGTCTTCTGACTCCAGGTCCTTTCCCAAAATAACATCATCGCCCCAGAGTTTGGAGCAAGAGACAAGGGGAGTGGGCTTGGACAAAGGCAGGGGTAGATGTGGCGATACCTGGGTTGCCTGTCAGTGCCTGGTATCTTGTTAAACATTGCCATGAGCACTAGAAGGCTTGAGGCTTGTGTTCTATTCCTATTTGCAACAAGGACCCTACTTTTGACTAAAGGATTCCAAAAATACTAAGGAGGAGCTCCCTTAATAGACAGGAACAGCCAGGTAATGAACAGCCATTTCAGCAGGAAGGCCAGAGACCAGCACGCAGCCACATCCAGATCAACTTCACCTTCACCTGGTTATTAAAAATAAAAATAATGCAGTTGGAAAAAACCAAGAAGTTTTCAGAGGGATGTTGAAGAGATGGGTGCAAAACATGAACATTATGTGAACCCAAAAATGCAAGTTGAGCTTAACTGGAAGAAGAGCAGCAAGGAGGTCAAAGTCTTTGCTGTTAGGGGGTCACAGGGACTCTCAGAATATGGAACTTTCAGTGCTAAAACTGGGAGAGTCCTAAACAAACTAGGGTGGTGGTCACCCGGATGCACAAGGAGTGTGGCTAAAGAAAAGGTCAGAAAAGTTTTTGTGTGGCAGGATTGGAAAGGGGGTGAGGAATGATAGGCTGAAAGCAGCATTCTACACATCCACTTTTGCTTCTGTTCTGTCTGGAAAGAAGAATGATCTTCAGGCCAACAAGACTAAAAGAAAAATTGGCTAAGCATCTATCAAAACTCAAGATGAATGTAGAGCGCATAAAAATTGGTCCAGCTGTCCAAAATTAAATCGAGTGCTGGCCTGGAAATTTTAAGCTGAGAGACACAGCGATAGAAACTACCAAACCCCTCTGGGAGTCATTAAAGAACAGCTTTCCAATTTAAGTGTGCTTGGTAATTCCTGCATAGCTCACTGAAGATACACACTCCGGGGTCCACCTTTGGAGAGCTAGTCTGCTTTTCAACCAACCTCCACGTGGTTCTCCTACAGGAGAATCTTGAGTGGACCACTCTTTGAGGAACACTATTTTTAAGAAAACTGATGAACAAATAATTGGTGGAACCCAGCAATTGATCAACAAACAAGCAAACAAAATAACAGATTTGCGATTTTTAAAAAGAAAATATAAATTGCATGTGTGTGTGTGCATGTGTGTGTGTGTGCGCGCACTTGGATACTTGACTGTATGCCACTTTAATTTTCAAACAAGAAATTTCTAAGGAAGAGTTCACAAAAGATAGCCTGGTGAGCTACGGATTCCAGAGAGAGGACAAGCCCCAATGCCCTTGACAAAAAAACAGTATTTATCTATCTGGAGTTGATTCCTTTACATGAAATAATGAGCCTCAAGGCTCATCGAAGACATCTTGGCAACCCAAGCTGAGTATAGCACTTGGGGACATTTTGGCTCATCAGTGGGATAGATATTTGCAGGTATGCAAATCGGAGTCCTGGAAACCACACTGCTAAAAATGCCTGGGCCGGCACCTCCCCTGCCACCCAGTGGGCCCCCATTCTAATAATGGCATTTCCTTCCTTTCTGACGGCCAACCCCCTGAGATGCACACAAAAAAGCAATGAGAAAAAGAAATGACCTGCCAACTAGCAATGCAGAAAGATTCTGCCCAGATCTCAGATTTGTATCTCTAGTTAACTTCTGAAATAATAACTAACATGTGCACAGTGTTTTATTCTCTAATGAAGTCCTCTCAGGTCTATTATTATCTCATTTTATCCTCCAATCAGCCCATGAAGTAGACAGAGCATACAGTTTCATGACACCTGAGCCCTTGGGGCTGCCATAGGGATGGGGCTCAGATGATCAGAGCTGGGACTCGAACTCAGTCTCCTGATTGCAAACCCAAAACCACAATGCTCTGGGCCAATCAGCTCCTTAAATCCTTTGTGGAAAATGGAGCAGCGCAAATTACTTAACAAGCTAATTCGTCCGTGAAAGAAAGGCGTGCGCAGTGGTAGCCACTCTCCTGATCACCATGATACTTGTGTTTGCTTTTCCTCAAAATCTCAGAATTAACTTCATTATGTTCCTGAACAGGCAGATGCCAACACATATCTGTAGGGAATTAGGATTCTGGGCTGGAAGGAAGCTCCCGCTTGGATGTCTGGCAAGACCCATCAAGGAACACGATGGAAATTGAGCCTGTCATTAATGAGACAGGGTAATTTGGCACAAGGGGGAAAAATTCCTAAAATGATTATGTCAGCAGCCTCATGGCACTACCGCCAAGACGGAGCAGGGACCAGATGCCATGGGGCAGGGACATGCAGCTGAGCTTCTAAATGTGCTACATGCGGGTAGTGTCACCAGCGGAGTGGGTGCCAGAAAAGTCTGTGAAATGAACCATTCAGGAAACCTTCATGCTTTGGGAAACAGAAGGAGGTTCAGGAAACAAAGCTGAAGATAAAACTCAGGACCTGAGGGGTTTGCAGCCCAGTCCCAGCCCTGTGACCAGAGCATCTTTCTCTTGTCCTGGCTAAGCACTCTCATAAAGAAGCGTTCAAACTAAGCCCCTTCATCCCCCATGAGCTCTGTGAAGTCCTGCAAAGGAGCTCAGATGAGTGCACCATCTAACCGAAGCAGGTTAATAGCAGAGAGGGTAGCTGTGCGAGCTCAAAAAGGAGAACGCAGTTAGAAAAATCAGCATAGATCCCACCTCTGTGAAACAATCCTCCCGCTAACATGCGGTTGCCAGTGTGTTTAAGGGTTAAATGCATTACCAGCTGGCAAACGACCTCCTTGAGAAAAAAAGGGGAAGTGAGAGAGGCCAATGCTTCAGAAGCAACTTGTTTAATAAAAATAATCTCCGTGTTGCGTTCCTGACACCACTGGGCAGTTGCACTGTCCCTCCCGCCTTGGGTCAGCAGATCAGCTCCGAGAACTTGAAGGAAATTATAGAAATCCATCACAGCTGAGTTTCCTGACCCACTTATGACTCGCTGCTTTTTATCTTCCAAACATTCCCTAAATTTAATTGTCTCATTGTAATGGATTAACCTCTGAGGTCCACAGTAGCATTTATATTGTGTTCAAAGGGAAGTTCGTAGATCCTGAGCGAGGTTTTGGAGGACGCTTTCATCTGCCCAAAACTAGCTCTGCTCAGTGCTCGGACACTACAGCAAGCACTTGTCGGGGAGGCAACGTGGATGTCCCACAAAGGGAGACAGTATCCTTTGACCTGGAAGAATCGATGCGTCTACTCCATGCTGATTTCAGGATGGCAGAGGAGTAGGCAGTGGGCATCAACTGTGACCCTGCGAATGGTTATTAAAAGCTCTGGTCTTACAGGAGGGACAGCAATAGCTGTCACCTGTAATCCCAGGAGGCTGAGACAGGAAGATCACAGTGAGTGCAAGACCAACCTGGGCTACATCGTGAGACATTGTATATAAAAAAAAGATAGCTAGATAATGAATGGATAGATAGATAGATAGATAGATAGATAGATAGATAAGGGATAGCCATGGTGTTGGTCTCTCCTCTCATTCACCTCCCCACTTCCCCAGGCCAATGTATCTCTGTCTTATCCTATTCAAAAAGAGCACCTGATTTGACCCACATCCCTATTTCTTCGTGTTTCCTTAAAAATAAAACTGCAAAAATATTACCTAATGGCAACCTGCCTCTCCCCCCCCCATTCCATCCGATTCCTCTTGTGAGAATCACCAACTACCTTCCATGGAGCAAGGTTCCATAGACAAGGTGCTGCTCATCCTCCCTGCCCTTCTTGCCGTAGAATTTGAAAGATGCCACCTCCCACCTAGAAATGCAGTTCATCCAAGACCCTTGGAAGTGGCTGCTCCTGGCTTTTCTCCTGCCATTCCTCTTCTCATCCCTTCCCCTGCCCCCAGTGTCCTATTCCCTGTCCATCCCAGTGTTCTCCCCTGGGTCTTCTTCCTGCTTCTCTCCTCCTTCCCTGGGCAGTCTCACCTGCTCCCATAGCTGTTGGAAGCCATGGAGGCTGGAAATTGAACACACGTGCAGGGCTGCGGAATGGCCAGGTCAAGGCTGGCTGGAGAACCAGGAGACTCAAAGGGTAAGACAAGACCACAGCTGAGGACACCTGGCTCCAACCCCAATTAACTAAATAAAGACTTTAGCTGAGAGCATTTCCCTCCTGAAGTGAAATGGCCCCTGGAGATTTTCTCCTAAAATACTTCTATTAAATTAACATAATTTGTTACTTGGAAAAGTCCTTGAACCACTCCCAAGGTTGTGCTCAGATCCTGCCCTTTCCTCAGTATCCCACCTCCTTTTTTTGAAGACCTAATAAATACTGGCCACCCAAAGACATTCCTTGCCTCAGCCCCCAGAGTCTTGAACTCTCTTAGAGGGTTTTGACCCTCCTGGAGCCCTAAAATCATACCACTTGTCTCATTTATTTAAGCCTTCGCTGTACATTCATTTGGGAGACTGGGGATCTTGGCTGGGTCCCCGATACATGGCTTTAAATACCACCCATGCACTGGTGGTTGTAGAATGTATGACTCTAGCATGAGTTCATTTTTGGAATTCATCATAGCATATGCAATATACAGATATACTTATCTGCCATGCCCTAGGTTTTCTAGTTGACCAGATCTACTTTCTTGAGCATTTGCCATCTCAGGAAATGACAATTACAGCCACACAGTTACTCCAGCCAAATCCAACTGGGAGTCATCTTTGATCCCCTAACCTCTCCCATGGTCAGTTCACCACCGTTCCTGTTAGTTCTTCCTCCAAAGTTCATCTAAATCCATCCACTTCTTCTCATGCTCATTGTTATCATGGAGTTCAAGCCTCCAACTTCCTCCTCTCAAATTAGCACAAGAGCCTCCTAACACCTGGAGCCCCATTCCATCCTCTTGTCACACTGCAGCTGATGACCCCATCCCCCACCAACCAAGGGCAGGCTCACCCTCTATCACTCCATCTACTTCTTGCTTTCCTGCTTTCTGTTCCTTAAATACACCAAACTCATTCTCACATAAGGACCTTTGTACCTTGATGGCTTTCCACGAAGTTCCTGCTGGAGAAATTCCAGCAGTGTGCCCACGGGTGGAGCAGCATGACATTGGGGTAACTCGGGGAGAGAACAATCATATGAGTCAGCCGTTGCTGGCCACATTCAGGACTTTGGGTTTTATGCTAAGTTCATGGAAAGCAGTTCCAGGGTACAGAGGGAAGCTGATAGTTTTGAGATACATTTTGGAATTACAATTGAAAGTACTTGGTGAGACTTGTATTTGGACAAGAGGAAATTAAGGATAACTCCCAGGTTTCCGGCATGAGAGTCTGACAGGATGGCAATGCCTTCACTTAGGTGGAAAAAAAGCAAACCTCTGATTTCTTTCTTGGAGGAAGCAAGTGTGGGATGCCTGGGAGATCCCCTGATAAAGGGTCATTGGGCACTTGGCTGTGGGCTTGGAGAGCAGCAGATCTGTGTTTCCAGGTCTGCAGCAGAGGCCTTGAGGTTGGGAATGGCCAGCATAAGTGGAAAATCAATATTCTCAATATTCAGTGAGAACAGAGCCAGGATAAATGTCTGAGGTACCCTACTTTTTACCAATGGTATGAAAGACAGAAGTTCAACAAAAGAGACTGAGCAGAAATGCGCAGAGAGTAAGAGAACCATGCCGGGTAGGGAAGAGCAGGAGGAGAGAGTTTTGAGAAGTAGGGAATGATCAATGATAACACACACTGCAGAGATGGTCAGGAAAGATGTGCCCTTTGGATTTTGCACCATAGAGACATTGGTGACTCCAGCAACAGCAGTGTTGGGCCAGTGGTGAGAAGAACACAGCCTGAAATTGAGCAGTAAGGATGGAGGCAGACTGTGGAGGCAAAACTTCCCAAAAGCTTGGAGAATAATGGCAATTAGGATAGGGTAGAAGCTAGAGTGATGGGGTCAAGGGAACATTTTAGTTTCTTTTTGCTTGGGGAGCCATTTGCACAAGGGATGCTAACAGAATGCTAACAGAATGATCCAGACAAGAGTGATAGATTGAAGGTATGACAGAGAAATAAGGTCATTAGAAGAGTAATGTCCCTGAGACACTGGGGAACCTCAGGCTAGAGCATAATACAAGTCACATTTGTCATTTTAAATTTCCTAGTAACCACAGCCAAAAAAATAAAGAGAAAGAAGTGAAGTTAATCTTAGAACATATTTTTTATTTCTCACTGCATAATCAAAATATTACCATTTCAACATGTAATTAATTTAAGCAATTATGAATGAGATATTTTATACTCATTTTTCACATTAAGTATTTTATACAAGCTGCATATTTCAGTTCAGACAAGATTTATTTCAAGGGCTCAACAGCCATATGTAACTCCCACATTGATGGCTACCATATTGATGGGCACCATATTGGACAGTCTCGGTCTAAAGCACAGGAAGATGGGTTGAACTTTGATGAAAGCAAGGGCGTTTTCCCTTTGGAAAGACAGAAAGTAATAAGAGGATACCTCCAGGAAAGTTAGAATGTTTGAATGTGGATGAATGAGGGGGAAGGGGGTGGCAAATGTTTCCATTTAAATAACACTCTCCCTTCCAATTCTCTTGCACCTCCATGTTATCTTGCTAAGTTGAGCTTCTTGCATTAATGAGGGTAGATAGTCTTTATACTGAAAAGCCTCTCACAATAGCTAAAATAAATCCCTTTTTAAGCAATGCAAGAACTTATTTTTTACTCATTCTCTTCACATACATTTGAAGAGAAAAAACAAAGAAAAGGAAACACTATCACATATTTAAATGCCCACATACATAATCAATAATGATAACTGTGACAATGACAATAACACACACAGGACCAACCACATCTTCCTGGCATTGGCAGTTCAGGATCCCTCAAACCTATTTTTCACTCAGATAAGGACCAGCAAAAGCCCAAGTGTGACTCTGCCTAAGCCTTTTCCTCTTCTTCCTCCAAACCCACATGTACTTTGAGGTAAATCTAATCCATATGTTTTGATGCATTTACACTTAATTCATCAAAATGTTGTTTTCTAACACTATTTGATGTCCAAGGAGTCTTTCTCAAATCTCTTCTCTTGCAAATAGGATGTTGTGGCTGTGAAGAAAGAAGACACACAGCCCCTAAAGGCTTGAATTCAATTGGAAACTAAGAAATCATGAAGTTTGGGCAAAGAAACCTTTTCCTCACTCCCCCCGCAACCCCCCACTAGGGGATTTTTCAATTTCATTCCATGATGGACAGGGTGGAAATGTGGAGGGGAGGCAGCACCAAAGATAACCTGAACCAGAAAACATGGTACATTCGGGAAGGATGTTTCTCAGTCATTTCATTTTCCTTCTCTTGAGAGTCCCTTGACCTCCACAGCTTACTCTGAGCCTCTTGTTATCTAGGAGCAGCCCCTCTCCTCAGCCTGCGGTGCCGTCTGCACTCACCCTCTGTCCCCCTCAGGTGAGGTCCTGGGACCAGGTCTCCTTCTCCATTTTTGTCTTCCCAATGAAAGCTCCACTTCAAATCTTGAGGAAAAAAGCCCCAGAGCATGGGGAATTTCATGGCCCTGCAAAGAAAGTGAAGCTATATTAGGTCAGATGTCCGGCGGCTACACCCACCAACTCCCTTTTACTTAAGACTTTAATTAAAATGACCCTTGCAGGGAAGATTAAAACTAAAGACTCATTTATGGTTTCTGTCTGGAATCCAGTAAAATCTACATGAGAATATTACTTCTGGTTTATTGTCGCTTCCTAAGACACCCTGCCCGGATGGATTTTATTCCTGCATTTGGAATCAAGACAAATCTTTAGCAGCCCTCACAGTCACAGACACTGTGATCTCCCTCTGTGTTTGTTTCTTTTTGGGAAGCTCCCAGACATGGGCCACTGGGCACATGTCACACTAGCAAGATGAATTCATGACATCTTCCTTCAAAGGAGCCAAATGTGTAGTCTGGCAGCAGTAACTAGAATGCAATAAATGTCCAAAGATATGTGTTGAATTAATCTATATCAACAGAGCTCATGGATCTGTGGGTCTTGTCTAATAGAGGAAAGGAAGCACATTTACAGTTTGCAAAGCAGTGGAAGAAATGGGGGGAGGGCAAAGGAGAGTGAGAATAAGGAGAAAAGCAGAGAGAGGGCATCTAGCAGACAACTCCAAACACTTCTAGAAGGTTTTGTCAAGGTGACAATGGACAAGACAAGATGAAGCAGACTTTGAAAAATGTACTGATCAAAGGCTATTTTGTTATTTTCCTGCAAGGTCAATGAAAGAAGACAGCATTGGGCATATGCATTCGGCATATCCTACCTGAATAAGATAGGACAATGGAAAAATGAGATACAATCTTTGAAACAGGAGGGAGGGCTTTCCTGTTTCTCCTAGAGACCAGAAGTTCACTGGACCCAGGCTTTAAGACAAAGACAACCAGGGTCCACTCCAGGAATATGAGCAGTCCCTGGAAAACTGGAGGAAGCCAGTAGTAAGAGCAATGTGGAGAGGCAGCCCACCCCAGGCAGGAACTGCGATGGCTACAGACTCCTGCAGGTCCACCTGCTGCTCCAGCACCAGCAGTAAAGGTCAAGAAGAAGAAGCCCTGTGGACTTCAGGGGGGCTGATCACACCCACTGATCATACCCAGAGGAGAGAGCAGAGGCCACAGCAGGATAGTCCACCCCCAAGCCAGAAACAAGATGCAAAGATGGGACCCACGGTTCCCTACAAGTACAGGTTCCTTCAAGATTCTCAAGAATCTGAGGGACATTTTGGAGCTGGTTTTTATCCAGTAAGTGTGCAGGCCTGAGACCATGTCCTAACCACTCTGAATAATACAAAAGTAGCACTCACTTCTTTAGAAACAGGTAGGGGACAGAAATAATGCTACCCTTGGAAGGCCACACAATTGGTCAGTTCCTTTATCTAACACTAGTACTTTAGAAGGCTTCCTCTGCCTTTGAAACCACCTCTCTGTCATCTACTGTCATCATATAGAATCATTTTCTGAAGTAAATGGGTCAGAACTGAAGGCTGATTGGTACTTTTAAAAATGTGAAGAAGAAGGCAAAACATGGGTAACTTGAGTTAAGTTCTTAGACCTCCAGCCTGGTGGGTGATTCTTCCACAGGAACAGGAAAAAAAGAGGCCAAATTATCTCTGTTTGCAGAAAACATAATTTTTTACACAGAGGTCCCAAAAATCTCCACCACAAGATGTTCACAAAACTTCAGCCAGGTGGCACAAAATCAATACACAAAAATCAATAGTGTTCTTGTACAGCAATAATGAACCCAGCAAACAATAATGAACCCACGTTCTGTTCCCAGAACTTACCTGGCAGGTAAGCAATTGCATTTGTGATAGTTTCAAAAAAATTAAATACCTATGAATCAGCCTAACCAAGGAGGTAAAAGGTATGTGTAATGAAAATTACAGTGCTCTGAAAAAGGAAACTGACTAGGATGTTAGCAAATGAAAAGACATCTCCTGTTCCTTGGTAGACAGAATTAATATAGTGAAAAAGGCCTTATTACCAAAGATAATCTATAGATTTAATACAATCTCTATAAAATACCAGCAATATTCTTCACAAAACTTTTTTTTAATCCTAAAATATATATGGAACAGAAGAGATCCAGAACATACAAAGTATTCCTGAGCAAAAAGAGAAAAGCAAGAGGTATTCCAATCCTGGATTTCATGTTATATTATAAAGCTACAGTAATAAAAACAGCATGGTACTGGTACAAAAATAGACATGTAAACCAGAAGACAGAGAAGCAACCCCGTGTGCCTTCAGTCATCTGATTTTTTTCACAAAGGGGCCAGAAACATACCGTAGAGAAAATGTGGCCTCTTGATGATTCCATAGCTTAAAACAACACATTTATTTCTCAAAAGCATGTTATCAGAGATCCTTTCCACAGTGCCAGTTGTCAGGGACCCCTGCAATGAGTCCTCAATCTTCTACTCAGAGTTATGACACACAGCAAGAAAGAAAAAGAACAAGAGCCAACAATTGCAAAGAAGAGGCAGGAATATGGCTCAGGGGCACTGCACCTTCCTGGCAAGTGAAAGGTCCTGAGTTTGATTCCTGGTACCAAAAAAAAAAAAATAGAATTGCAAGGAAATAGGACTCTGGGAAGATCAATGTTCTCTGGGAACAAAGACCAAGACTCTCTAGCTCATCACTGTTTTATTAGCCAGTGCATGGGGAGGGGTCCAGTGGTGCTTTTCCTGGAACAGCATAGTTGGTCGGGCAAATTTAACATCATAGAGAAAACAAGATTCATCCCCACACCTGGATACTAGTTTTCCCTGTATTGTCCTCAGCAGGCCTCATCCTGCTTTGTGAGAATTACAACCTCATTGGCCATCAAGATCTCAGCAGATGGGACTGAGGATATAGCTCAGGGGCACAGTGCCTGCCTCGCAAGTGTGAGGTCCTGAGTTTGATTTCTGGTACCAAAAACAAAAAACAAAAAAACCACAATAACAAAATAAATTATTCCAGCAGTGACTTAGAGGACATGGGATTTCCATATTCCAAAACTGGGCCACAAGACAGGGCAAGGAGGGCCTCAGATAGATTCCATGTCGATTTATTATTAGTGGTCCCCAACAGTCTGTAAATAGTTTGAATTCTATTCCATAAGCTGTGTTGCTGGACTTTCTAAAGAACTGAGTTCTACCTTCTCACTATCTAGAATGGTTAGGACATAACCTCATGCCTGCATACTCACTGGATAACAGCCAGCTTGCGCACGTGCATGTGGATATGTGTGTGTGTGTGTGTGTGCACTCACATTTGTGCATGGCACACTTATTTATAACTTGGTGTGATATAACTGACCAACAGTCAGGTACACACTTCAACTACCTATCAGACGCAAAGCTCTGAGCTGAGGGCTGTAAGGAATTCTTACGGACTAGAAGAGTGTACAGGGCCCACTCTAGTCTGGTTATGCATTCGTTACTCAGAGTTCTCTTTAGGCTTCTTGCATGAACTTCTTAGCTCAAGTAAGATCCTCTGTCTTTCTGTGAAATTCAAAATATTTTCACACCTTTAAGAAATAAGTTCAGAAAGCCCCACAACCCCCTTTTGCGGTCAGATTAATGCTTCATTTACTTGACACTCTTGTTAGTAAATTTCCCAGATAAATAAAGCTCATCCACTGAAAGTTCTATTTTTTTCAAGCGGGATCACAAAACTTTCTAAAAGAAAATACACAACCCTCTAACTTTTTAAACAGAAAATTCTCAACATGGTGTATAAACTGTAAACAATGACTCCTGGTCAGTCATGAGCATCAGTCCTTCACTGGGCCCCTGGACTCTGCTGAGGCTCTCCTAGCAACATCAGGCTATTTGTTGTCTTTGAACCCCTTTTACAACAGCGGACACAGAGCTCCCTTGCACAGCACCTGACACCTACTGGCGGGTTTTGCCTTCGGAGTATCATCTGAGAGTTGGCCCCAGATGGATCCACATGTTGGCTTGAGTCTGCATTGGTATAAAAATAAATCTTTTGATAGCTCTAACCATCACCTCAATTCGATTCTTACAGACACAGAAAAAAAAACTCTCTGTGGGTTCTCCAGGCCACTCCACACCCACATGCTCCAGATGGAACCCCAAGTCAGCCTGTCCTCTGCAGGCCTATTCCAAAGCCGGAGAATCCCACCAAGGCTTGTCCATTGAGGAAAAGCTGATTCCTTCAAAGAGCAGGATCAGGAGAATAAAGAGAGCAATTATAACTCAGAGAATAGAAACAACATTTTTCAAAAGTATCATTAGTATACAGAAAGAATTTTAAGAAGGCAATGTCTAAGGAAACCATGAACAGGCAGCTACCAAAACTTAAACAAAGAAAAAGAAAGAAAAGAAAAACAAAAACAAACCATATATATATATATATATATATGAAAATAAGAAAAAGCTCCTGGAAATTAAAAAATAATAATTTTTAAAATAAAATAGCCACACCAATAATAGAATGCAATACCCTAAAGATCAAGGTGTTGATCTAGATTCTAGACTCCAGAACCTGTAACTGAGCAGACATCGCAAAAATATGAGCAAAAAGACAAAGATTTGGAGACTGTGAGGGCAAAGTTAAAGACACAGGACCCAGGGGTTTGTTGAGTCCAGAAGCCATCTATTGAGAGTTTTAGGCGAGAACACAGAAAACTATCAGAGAAAGAAGGGTAAACTTTCCCTTCTTTTCCTCACCTGCCCCATACCCATCTCTCAGTTCTCTTCCCATTTCCAAAATCTCTGTCTCCCTGTTTCCTATTATCTATCTTTTATTTTGCTCTTTAAATTTAACTTAGGTGTCCATATGATCATTTCTAGTATACAGAAAGAGTTGCTTTTTGCATGTTTACTCTACATTCTGTACCTTGATGAAATTGTTTATTAGTTAAAAGAAGTTTTATGTGTAGATTCCCAAGGACTTTTTCCATGGACACTCACTTCATTTGCAAACAGTTTATTTACCTCCTTGCCACTCTATGTGCTTCAATTCTATTCACTTCCCTCCTGGCGCTGACTGGGCCTCTTAGCACTGTGTACAGTTAGAATGGTGAAGACAGACACCATCCCTCACTGTCAATCCTTAAGGAAAAAGAGTCAGTACTGAGTGTAAATGTCAGCTGTAGAGTTCAGGAAAGTTCCCTCTATCCCTATTTTTTGGAGATTATTTTTGTCATGAGCAGGTGTCAAGTTTTATCAAAAGCTCTTTGTACGTGCTGTGATATACTCATGGTTTTTTTTTTCTTTATTCTTAACATATAGTGAGTTATATTGGTTGATTTTCAAATATTAAAACAGCTTCACATCCCTGAAAGGTACACAAGTCACAGTTGATTGAGGCAAATAGATTACGGTGTCTCTGGGTCTTGCTAAGCCATCCTTTCCCTGATCTCAGTACCTGTCCTCACCTGCTGCAGATGTCACCAGCGCTGGCTGCACAGGATGTCAACACTGACAAAGGTACTGTGCTGGGATGCTGGGGTTATCACAGGCAGGCAGTGTCCTGCAAAAGATGGAAGCATGGATGGGGAGAAGAGGTGAGGGACACCCACACTGCTGCCTCAGGCCCAGCAAGTTACAAGCCTGCAGTCAGCCAACAGTTCCTACTAGAGAATGATACAGCTGGTCATGGTAACTGTCCCCATAAACAGGCAAACCAGGGAGATAGAATACATCAAACTCTAGCCAGAATGTGTACTAGGGCACAGAAATATGCACGTTAGCTCACTTTGCCTTGCTATATATTCTGAGATCTCATTTTGCCTTTTTATTGGTGTGGAATAAACCTTCCTCATCCAATCCCAGACTTCACCACATTCATTTACGGCTAAATCATAAAAATGCCCATAGACCTTGAGCACAGCTAACAGGCTAGGATAACATGTCTGTGAGGGATAAAATGTGGAAACTATTCCTTCTAGTCCAAAGTCTCTGGAACAAGTGAGTGGTCTGGAAAACCAACAGGCAAGATTAGGGCGTGCAGGATCCTCCTGTAGGTGGAGGACCACCCGGGGAGCCAGAAAACAGGCCGGTCTCCATGCCAAGCAGAGGCCATCCATAAATCTGATTCTCTTGCATGAGTCATCAGGACAGGAATTTACATATGTCTATGAAAGTGGAAAAACCATATCCAGCAGTTTAGACCCCATTTTCTATTTTTTTTTCCTGAATTAGTGTTCCTCAATTTTTTTTTCATTGTATTCCCTATAAGGAGAGACATTTCTTGATTAATTTTCCCCCTTGACCTCTCATCACATAAAATTTGGATGCCACAAATAGACTGGGAATCTGTTTACGTCGTCAGATAAAGTTGAGCTTTGGAGATCCTCGAACCATTGGAAAATCGACTTCCATCCCCAGCTAGTTTTCCCACCTTGGGAACAACATGACCCCTGTTGAACCCAGATGGATGAGTATCTGCATTCTTCACAAGGAGTCAGTGCTATCAACGGCAAACCTCCAACTCGACATGCATGGTGGAAGCTTGTTCCTTCCCCCTTCCCAAGCTCAGGGTAGGATACACCTGCACGTGGAGGGGCAGGGCAGGGCAGGGCAGGGGTATCAAGACACCATTTGCTGTCACACACCCCTTCCTTCCTCTTCTCCACTCTTGTATCAAGTGGAGGGGTATGGAATGGAATGGAAGGAACACATCTTCTTAGCTGAATGCTCAGACTTTTCCAGACTTCACCTGGGTGGCCATAACTACTAACCTGGTTTGTTATCTATGAACTCAGTGTGGTCCAGCAGTGGTTTCAACAGCCTTGTTGACATAGAGCTCAGTTTAGAGCAGCAGTCACAGGCATAGGTGGCCTCCAGGGACACTAGGTCACATCTTTCATTTATCCTCCAGCCAATGGATTTATCTACTTGCTTTGATGTCTCAAACTGCTTTAGTTTTTAGCAAGATCATGGCCCTAAACCCCAGTCACCCTTTCAAACCCCAAACTCAGAGCCTGTAACACATACAAGATCTATTTTCCATACTCCCCTGAACCAGGAACTATAAAGGAGCAGCCCTCATCTCTTCTGGTGGCTTTCTGTGCCATCTCCTTTCAGGGTTTTTCTGTTCTCAGATATGATCTCTCAAACCTGGTAACCAGACATCACAGTCAGGGAATAAGATGTCTAACTTTGCTTGGTGTGGCTTTCGATTTCTACACGAACACTTACAAGTGGTTCTCTTGGTATCTTCACCCTTTGACTATAGAGGTAGAGGTCCCTGGGAAGGGAAGGGAAAATAGTACAGAGAGCCCATGACATTCCTCAAATAGGGATCTCATTCCACTCTGGGTGTCCTCTGCTACCTACTAGAAGGAGGGATGGGGAATGTTAGGACTTCCTAACCAGCCCAATGTTGATGTCTGAACCAGCAATGACAAGAAAACGGGATCATCTTCTCCCTGTGGGTTTCTTTCCAAAGCCTTTAGCTCTTCTGCCTCCATAATGATGACTTGAAAGTACATTCTTGGGTTGCTATGGCAACAGATCTGGCCAGCCCTCCACCTGACTTTAACTCTTTTGCTCAGTTCTAGTCATCTCAGCCTCTGGGTCTCCATCTGAATTATCAAGACAGGGAATCTGATTCACTCTGCTTTGAATTGAGGTTCACTACTAGTTCAACCAGACATGCACAGATGAGCAAGCCATCAGGTAAAAGCATGTTTTTCTAGGCCAATCACTCATCAGATCCTGTGGGGAGGAAGACTGTGTCATTAGTCAAACTGAGGAATCTGACGAGTAAACGACGAGGTTACTAACAGTCCCTGGGACAATGGGCATAGAGGGGTCCACCCTGAGTAGACCAGGATATTCTTTTACTCTACATGGGGAAACGTCCAAGTAAGGAAGACCAGATAAGGACACTACGTCCACTTGCTCTATAGTGGAGCACAAAATAGTCAGGGAGTCCTTTGGAGACAGAAATTTAGTCTTGTATATCTTCCTATCTTGGATTCTAACACAGTGCCAAGTAGAAGGTATGCAGTAAACACCAACTGAATGAATAAAATTTAGCAAGTTCCAAGATCTTTTTGGGAAAAAAATTCAGTTTTTACCTATGAATTTAAAGCTTTTTATTCTTTAAAAAAATACTTAAATCATTCACTTTGAGGGGCACTTTCCTGGTCTTATGGATCAAATTGCCTACTTGTGATACTTTCATATATATATATATATATATAGATAGATATATAGATATATTATATCTATATATCTTTTATATATATATATATATATATATATATATATATATATATCTTTTCTCTCCTTACCTTCCCATTTTGACACTGCATTTTCATGTCTTTAAATCTTCACACCTATTTTTTTTGTTGTTGTATCTTGGACTTGTGAATGTTGACATTATTTTATCTTCTTTCTCCTTGTAAGGCTATATTATTGTAATTAACACATGGACTGAGTTATGCCAATTTCTCTAAGAGGCAGGGCCCTGATCCCAGCACCACATCCTGCTCTGCCCTCCTAGAGAAGCTCTGATACCAGGCATCCTCCTCGCTAGGTGGCACTGCCTGAATCTCACACAACAAGCCTCACTGTATTTAACTTGGCTTTAAAGAATCACCCTGCAATTCTAACTTAATGAAGACAGGAGAATGGTTACAGAGGTGTTCTCGAAGGCATCGGTGCAGGAGTACATTGGCCATCAGTCAGTGACAACAGGGCACACCCTATACCGTGTCTCTGCCAACCTCAGGCTCCCGGAATTTCTCTGAGGGCATATAGCCTCAAAAACTCAATAAACAGTCCAGGTTGTTTATTGGAGAGGGCCTTGGTCTCTCATCCACCGTTTGCCATGGCCCTGGGTGGTCTGACCACCTTACTTTTAGCCTGGGAAGATTTACAGATTCAGGTTTATTCAGGACACAGAACCATCACCTGTCAGAAGAAAAAGCACAAAGGAGGGTCAAGAAATCAGCCTGAGTTAGAAAACATGAAGTGGATTTGATGATAAGAGAAACAAGAATGTAGGTTCTGTTCTGCATCCAGACTGTTTTGTGATCGTGAAAGCTCATACAAATACCATTTCTCAAACCACAAGTTGGCAAACAGTGGCCTGTGGGTCAACTCTGGCTGGCTGCTGGTTTTGTAAATAAAGATTTATTGGAACACAGCCACCCCCACTTGTTTACGCACCATCTACACTGGTTCAGCTACAAGGTCCAGCTGAGGAGCCGCAACAGAGACCAGATGTAGCCTATGTATTCAACATCCAGCCCTTTACGGAAAGTCGCCCAACCTGTTTCTGCCCAGACTGACACAAAGTCTGCTTTCCCTCACTAATCTACCAAGAGCATGTTTATAGATCAGGCAAAACACAGAAAATAGCCCTTGGGTTGTTTTTTTTGTTTGTTTTTGTTTTTGCTTTTTACACTAGGAGCATTTCCAGTCCTGGTGGGAAAGGACAGAGTCCTGATCCAGGCTGTGGGACTCAGGGCAGAATCGCTTGCAACCATATCCTCTCCTGCCTCAGTTTCCCCCTCTGTACATGGGGCCAGCATCATCCCTGGCTCATCAGGTGGCAGTGAGAGTTCAATGGTTCAGACCTGGAAAGACTCAAGGACAGCGTGTGGCTGTGGCCTCAGGGACACCTTATGGACAGAGGCTCAGTGAACGAGTGGCCATTCCTGCACACTCAGGGTCAAACTAAGTACACAAGAGTCAGGAAACAGGCAGGAAGGAGAACACAGAAAGGAGGGGAGAAATTCATTTTGCCTTTTAGTAGATCTAAGCACAGGCTGATCATCCCTCATCTGAAGGGCTTGAGACAGGAAGTGTTTTGGATTTCAGATTTTTTTCTTTGCATATGCATAATGAGGTGTGTTGGGAATGTGCCCTAAGTCTCAATGCGATGCTCATTTATGTTTCATACACCTTATATCCACAGACTGGAGGTTCTTTTGTACAGATGTTTAATAATGTGCCTGAAACAAAGTTCTCTGGTGTGGAAATTTCCACATTTAGACAGGAGTGGAGCATGTCAAATTTCTGGTTACCAGCAGGGCTGCCCAGCTTGTCTCTACACCGTATTTTCTTTTCCTAAAATCCACTCATGACAATCCATGAACTGGACACACTGGAATATAGTCTCCTGGAAAATCCATACCGACACTGTGGACAACGACAGTGCTTGTTGTGCTGGAATCTGCCGGATGCCCTGTCTTTTGGGATCCAGGTGTTTCAATTCCCTCTCAGCCTCAGCAGGCTCGTTGTCCCTGGGGTAAAATTTCCCACCTGGGTTCAGTACCTAGCCTTTGCAGAGAGCATCATCAATTAGTGGCTCCCTGCATGTACTTACCCGTGTGCTGCAGAGTCAGATGCATGAGTTTAAAAAAGGCCACTTTGGGTCTGAAAACAGGAAAGCTAATCAGGCTGCTGCTCAAAGCCAACTCCAAGCAGAACTGGAGAAATCTGCCCCGAGCACCCAGCACCATGTGGCCCTTTGACGGGCAGCTGAATCAATTAGCCTAATTAAATGAGGTGGAAAATTACCCCCACCAGTAAGTTGCCATGAAAGGCAGTCTTAATTTGGTCTAAGGAAAAGCAAACAGCTCTTGCCTGTGTCTTGCCAGGGTCTGTGAATGCCGAATAATTGGCAATTTATGTGTGTGTGTGTGTTTTAAGGCCGTGGTACAAATATGTTTTTGTTGACAAGCAGCAGAGGCTGTCCCTGGTAAAAAGAAGGTTTCTAATTAAGGGACAGCATAATTGTGTGTGTATTGGCAAGAATATCCCATGTGTATGCTAACTGCAAACCTGGGGACCTGGGACCCATGCCACCACCAGGGCCAGGCCATGATGGACTCTGGAGCAGCAGCTCACATGGGTCCCTACGGCATCTGCTCCAGGCTGTCTCAGAGATGTTCCCCAGGTCCCCACCCTAACGAGGGCTCCATCACAAGCAACCAGAAGTATAGACTATGGAGTGAAAAAAAAAGCAACTTTGTCTCAGGGAAGCCACTGGGGAACAGGGGATGACACTGGAGAGGGATCATTGTAGAGCCAGAAGTACCTGATGGGAAAGGGAAAGCTACACAGTGGTCAACATGAGTTGACACAGTGGTCAACACAAGCTCCCCCTCTGCAACCTGGGCCCCACCCCATCTCCGGAAGTTGAGGGTCTGGAGGTACAAAAAGGGGCACCCTCAAATCCAGCAAGACCTCTGCCCACAGTGACCTCTTCATGCAGTGTAACTTTGATAAGCTTTATTGCTAAAAGAAAATCTCTTTTGTATGTCATCCTCAAAGTTCTCTTCTCCAACAGGGATGCAGGGCAAAACGAGGAAGCTTCAGGGAGGAGGAAAATCCCAGCTCTCCTGGGGAACTCAGAGATTAAAATATTAAAATGAGCACAGGATGCGAACATCTCCCACAGCCCCTTCCCCAGCTGCTCGGGTGCCCTCAGAGCCCAGACATCTCTAATGAGCAAGGCCACTGGGGGCTGCTCCTCTCTGTGACCCTGGTTCCCCAACACGGTACAGCCCTTGACCTGCTACTCTCCTGCATCCTAGTGAGCCAAGCTCATCCCCTTTGGGGCTGCTGGAACCCTGGACGGGGTGTGACACTGTCCATCAGCCAGGGACAAGCTCAGGATGAGGGATACCCTGGAGCAGGGCTGAACCGCCAGCCCTAAGTGCTCCTGGAGGAGGGGTCAGCATGCAGTAGGAGGCCAGGGCATGGCCACACAGCTGGACCTACTCATCAGGAGACTTGTTAACTATGGGCCTAGAGCAGCAGCACCTTGTCCTCGCCCACGGTTAATAAGCCTGACACGGGATTCGTCAAGGCATCTAGCACGGTATGAGTCTGACACGAGAACGCACCAAACCTGGCACCTGATATCAATCTCCTAGCGGGCGCTCAAGTACTGCCACCTGGACCAACTACATAAAAGGATGGAAGCACCCTCCCGGGAGGCCGCCATCCTCTGCTTCTTACAGCGGTGCATTCTGTGAGCAGGCTGAATTTTCTCTTCTTCCTTCAAAGCACGTTTTTTCTCCCTGAACACTTCTTTTGTATTTCTCATTTTTCTTCTACTTACTTCAGCCCTAAGATAACTGGTGATTTTTCATATGCATCAAGTATCCTGAACCAATTCGTAGATTGGGACAAATAACTTGGAAAACACTGCTGGTCTCCACCCAACCCAATGGCAAGCAGACATATCCTCGAAGGACTGAGGACTGTGAGCCGAGCCCTGTCCACACCAAGACAGTCCCTCGGTGTCACCAGGGGCATAGGGTTCAGTCCATGAGATGAACTTAAAAGCAGCGTGCAGCCTGGGGTGAAGACCACTTGGGAGGGGGGAGGGAGGAGGGAGGTGGACGAATGGTGGGGTGGGGAAGAAGAGGAAGGGAAGATGGAAGGGGAGGAAGGGAGCATGCACGTTGAGTCCATGCTTGCCCTGCACTCTGCTCTTCACAATGGCCCCCTTTTGCCTCCCCAGCACTGGAGAAGTCACTTACAGGAGTGTAATTTAACGAGAGCCCCATTGGCAAAGCTCGGAAGTCCTGTGGCTGAATTGAACACTGTCTTCCATTTGAGCTGTATCCTCAGCACTCACCCTGACCTTCACCCCTCCCTGGAGTCCTCCCTCCCTTGGATGAGGCATGGGGTCAGGGAGGGGTCAGAACCTCTTTCTCAGAAGCCATTGATAATTTTTTACAGCTGAGATATTTTTTGAGTGGGTTTTAATTTTTGAGATCTTTTTGATAACAAAGGAAGTACTTCTTGTAATAAATGAAACAATGCAACCATAAATGAAAAACAATAGTTCTTTTCCCCAGTCTCATTCCTCATGATAATAGCCTGTTATTCCTTCAAAATCATTCAAATAGATATAACATCACCCATACATATGCACAGTGTGATCACAATATATGGTATATATTTCAGACATGCAAGTGTAAATATCACATGGTTTCTCTTATATGAGAAACCAAAAATATAAAGAACAAAATAGGAAATAGGGAGATAGACCTTTTGCAGATGAGAAAGGAACCAAGAAATGTGGGGCGGGGGAGAGCGGACAAAGAATGAAGATGTGTTATGTACATGTACTGACTCCATGTGGAGAATGCCACCATTATGTACTGCAAAAATGTATTAATAAAAATGAAAAAATATTACAGTAAAATACCTCCCCAGCTTTGATCACACTTATCCCATCATTCTCGCCACTTTCTGAAGCAATTCTGAAGTCCTCTTTCTGGAGGGACTATCGGGTATGATTAAAAAAATACAATGAATACTGCTGAATGCCAGCCAACAAAAAGGCGGGCTTCTGAAAACGTGGTGGATGCTCATCCACCTTGTCCGCTGAATCTGGCACCGTGCAGCTTGTGGCACTTTTCCAAAGTCAAATTGACCTTGAAAGGGAAATGTTTTGAATTGATTCAGGACGTGGAAGCAGCCACAACAGCCAACTAATTAAGACACTCAGGAAAAGAAGGCTCCAGATCTGTTTCAGAAGGTAGGAACATAGGGGACAACAAGTACATTTGAAGTAAGGTGGCATATTTTGAGGGGGGTTAATGGCAACGTGTCTTTGCTGTAATGCTTTTTAAAATTTACACACTCATGGCGTTTTTCAACCGTGCCACATATACTAACAGTTGACAGTTTCTTTTAATGTCTCAGAATTTAGTGCAAACCCCAAAACTTCCAGCATGGCTAGCAAGGTGCCAAGAGTAGCTGTCACATTCCCCATGACGATCGCCAGCTGCAGGTGGAAAGACCAAGCAGTGGTAGAGCCGGGCCCCAAAACACACTGGCAGGCATCTGTGCTTATACCCACTGCCCTGCCCTCCTTCTGGGAGCGGACTCAGGTAGATCTGAAGAATGGCTGGGGAAAAACAGTTCTCAGGCAGGGACCTTTCCCCTAGGGCTCCTGTATTTAAAGGGGAAGATGCTGCCTTTTGTAGCAAGAGACAAAGATCTGGTAGAAGAATCCCTGGGCCAGTTTCCTGCTCTCCTTTTCCTTTGAAAGTACTAAAATAATGGGGTCAGGATCTGTGTGTGGGTTAAGCAGTGGGGAAACCTCCAAAGTCGGGGCATTGTGACCTGCGGTTGTGCCTCAGAGAGGGGCCTGGTCCAGTTTTGGGGGCCTCTTCATTGG
>RJWT010007797.1:0-27129 GCA_004365215.1 Cuniculus paca | reverse complement strand
AAGAAAAGCAAATCTAGCCGGGCATGGTGGCACATGCCTGTAATCCAGCACTTGGGAGGCTGAGGTAGGAGGATCGCTGCAAGTTCAAAACCAGCCTGGGCCACAAAGTGAGCTCAAGGCCAGCCTGAACGGCTTAGCAAGACCCTGTCTCACAAGCCAAAAAAAAAAAAATCAAAATAAGCAAATCTATTCTTATTTTTCTAAGAAGATAAAGTTTTTTCTCAATAAATTTGTAATTAATCAAAACTTACAGAATCTAATCCTTAAATCTTAACTTGTGACATTTAAAACACCTAACACTTTAGGAAAAGATTATCAGCAACTCTGCTGTGATCACCAATGTCGAAGTAAGAGATTCAATTTCCATCTTTTCTTTCACATTTTGTTTTCATTACTAGATTTCTTTTATACCTCAGATAAGTCAGTTGTTCTACAGTGACCAAACAACTTTGCCTTGATCTCTTCTACTTTCCTCCTGTCATCTTCATTTAATTCTGATATGGAGTAGCCACGGTCATCGGCTAAATTAAACTTCAGATTCCAGGCTAGAGAGAAAGCATAGCAGCACTGAGATGATACAAAACTATCTAATGATTAGAAGAGCACAGAAAATTATCAATATATGCAACTTAATACCTACCATAATGCTTAGTATCTGCTCAGTGATACAACCGATTAAAGTTCCTGAGAGATATCATTTTACTACAGTGTTTTTAAAAAACCATATTCTACAGGTATTTCTCTAAAGAAACCATTTTAAATATGGTAATAAATCATTTTTATCTTAATCTCCTATCAACAGAATCCTTCTGTCTCACCTGTTAGCTCCTGCTACAGTTATCTTCACTTTCATGAAAGCTGACTATCTTAAATTAATACAACTAGAGAGGGGCCAGGGATATAGCTCAGCAGCACAGTATGCCTACCTGGCAAGTGTGAGGTTGTGAGTTCCATTCAAGACACCAAAAAAAAAAAAGATACAACTAGAGAATTCTTTGTGGAGTCCAAGTGTACAAGGAACAGTGTGGGGAGTTAACCTCAAGGGAAGATTCCCATATAAGCCTGAGATGCTCATAAATTATCCCCCAAAACATATACTTCATATACATTAAAGATTTTACTGTTTAATAGAATTCTACTCTTAAAAAGAGTACTATTACTAGTACTCTAGTGAAAATACTCTCTTTTCTATCACAAGTCTTAGTATAAAATACCTTGACATATCTTGTTTTTCTAACATCTGAGATCGGCTTCAAGAATTGTATTTAAAAACGGGAAGAAAATATATGTAGTTTTAGAATATAAAATAATTTAAAGAAAAAACTGGAGGCTTTTTCTGCCCTCTCCCCAAAAGCATACTACAGTGGGAAGATTTTGGAAACATGAAAGCTTTAGGAGCTTGGAGGTCTAAACTACTTTCTTCCTCTATGTGACACATCAGAATCTATATACTTCTTCAAAGACTGTAAACTCAGACTCACACTATTGTTACTTTACCTTAGCTACATTATTGTTTAAACAGTTTTTCTCTGGACAGCTGGTAGAAAATATAATCATCCTAACAAGTTCTATAGGAAAATGAAGAACTCCAAACATCTAACTGTAAACAAATTAATAAACTATAATATTTATAAGCCTGAACATGATGATATGACAAATGATTAGGTCTTACCTCTTGTTCGTACCCGGTATTCCTCTTCCTCTGCGTTTCTAAGGATTTGCTTGGCATGATTCAATGAGGATTCACACTGCAGAAGGTTTCTTACATGTGCACCCAGTGAATCTACACTACAGCCACCGTCCTCACTCTCTGACACACCCTCTTCCTCTCTGCTATCTGTTAGGCTTGTCTTAGATGAAGCATATGGAAAGAAGTTTAGAAAAACATCTGAAACTGATTCCAAAGACTCTGGCAAATTACTGTCCCAAGAGCAGGAAGCATTTCCATCACTTGCATCACTACTTGTTTCACTTTTTATAATAGTCATCATAGGGATAATAATTTTATTCCCAATGGTTCCACTATAACCTTCTGGTTCAGACCTTACTACAGACTTGGCTACTTCATATTGCCTAAGAGTTTCCTCTAATGCCACTCTGGCTTTGCTTTCTGTTTCCTGTAAAGGATTTCTGATTGTAGTTGAACTAATAAACTCCCAATTTTCAATGCCTCTCTGGCATTTCAAACTTGTCTGTGTGCCAATATCCTTCTGTATGTACCTGTTGTTTGGGTTATCCTCTGTAAATGGCTCTCTCTGAAGCACATCACCATTAGATATATCAATTGTAGAGGGTTCCTTGAAGCAAACCACCTTCTTAGATTGTATAAATGAAATATCATTAACATCTCTGAAGGGAATGAGGGGAGCAGAAAACTTGCAACGTTTTAGTGCTATATTTTCTGCCTCCATTAAAAGTGTCTGAATTTCTTTAAGCGTTTTAGAACTATTTTCTGTACCCCGGATTTCCTCAGAGCCAGTATCTCCAAAACCTGAAGATTCTGGCTTAGTTACAACTCCATCATCAACCTGCGAATTTAAAGGCATATTGTTTGGCCTAACGCTGGAGTCAGAGGAATTCAAATTATGTATTAGCCTTTGGACATGTTCTGAAACAAGTCTGTGTTTCTCATCAGGTAAGTGAGTACCAGGAGAAACTACTGGTAATTCAGTAATTTGATCAGCTTGCCTAAGACCAGTTGAGACTTTCAGAGCATCCTCAGTTAGATGTCTACCCGGCACATCCTTCTGATGGAAGATACTTCGTTTTTCATTGTATGAAAAAGTAGCAGTAGGGGATGCAGGCAACACCATTTTCTGATCAGTTGGCTCATGGATTGTTGAAACTTTTAGTGCATCTTTAGTTAGGTATCTATCTGGCAATTCCTGTGGAAAGAAAGTATTAGATTTCTCTTTGTGTAAGTAAGAGCCAGAGAGAGATACTGGAATCCCAGTATTTACATAAGTTGGTTCAGAGACGGTTGAGATCTTTAGAGTATCTACACTTTGATCTCTATCTGGTGTCTGCTGCTGAGGTTTTACTCTCTGAGAATATAGACTATGGAAAACTGTCAGTGATGGAGTTGTCTGGTCATTTAAGCCAATCACAGGTAAAATCTTGGGTTTCTCTTTCTGTAGGTAGGAACTATGGGTAGTTGTTGGTGACTCAGTTTTCTGGTCTTCCGGTATATTTGCAGCTGAAATCTTGGGTTTCTCTTCATGTGAGTAGAAACTGGATGGTAATATAGGTACCTTATTTGTCTGGTCAGTTAGTCTGGGAACAGCTGAAGCCTTCAGGGACTCTTCAGTTAGATCACTACCAGGTAAGGTCTGTTGATAAACATCACTGGGCTTCACTCGGTAGGAAGAACCAGAAGATCCTATTGGTTTCCCAGCCTTCTGCTCTGCTGGTAGAGAAACAGCTGAAATTTTCAGAGCTTCTTCAGTGAGATAGGTACCTGGCAACTCTTGCAAAGAGGAAACACTGGGCTTTTCTTTATGTGAGTAGAAACTTAAAGGTGTTGTTGGTACCCTAAACTTCTGGCCATCTGTTCCAGAAAGAACAATATCTAAGGCATCTTCAGTAATATTTGGCAACTCTTGCTGCTGAAAATCACTAGGCTTCTCTCCATGTGAATAGGAAGCAGAAGACACTGTTTGTACCCAGGGCTTCTGACTAGCAGGTCCAGAAATCTCTTCTGTTTTTGAGACTACTTTAGGAAGATCTGCCATCTCCTCGTAAGGCTGGTAATAAATGAAGGACTGCTCTCCCTGTGAGTAGATGGGAGAGGGCACTACATATAGCCCAGTCTTCTGGTCAGAAGGTCCAGGAACACCTACAATTTTCAAAGCTTCTTCGTTAAGATCTGACAACACTTGCTGGTAAGAAATACCAGGCTTCTCTCTATTTGAATAAGGGGTAGAGGACACTATTTGTATCCCAGTTTTCTTTTCAGCAGGTCCAAGAACACCTAACACTTTCGAAGCTTCTTCATTAAGATCTGGAAACACTTCCTCATAAAACGCACTAGGATATGAGTAAGAAGGAGAGGTTACAGTTGGTATCTCAGACTTTTGGTAAACTGGTCCAGGAACAAATGAAGCTTTTCCAGCCTTTTCTGTTAGGTGACTATCTGGCAATTCCTGGTGGTAAGAAATGTTCTTCTCTCTATCTGAGTAGGAAGAAGTTACAGTAGATGAGATCCCAGTCTTCTGATCAGCTGGTTTAGGAATAACTGAAATTTTCGCACCTTCTTTAGTTAGTTCACTGTCTGGCAGGGCCTGTTGGTAGAAAATTATGGGTTTCTCTCCGAGTGAGTAAAAAGTGGGGGATATTGTTGATTTTTCAGTCTTTAAGTCAGCTGGCCCAGGAGAAGGAAAAACTTTTAAAACCCCTTTAGGTTGAGGAGCATCTGGCAAGGACCGTTGATAGAAAATAATGGGTTTCTCTCCAAGTGAGTAGTAACCTGAAGATCTTGCTGGTGTCCCAGGTTCCGGTTCAGTTGTTGTAGTATCAGCTAAAACTTTCAGAGCCTCTTCAGGTAGATGACTACTTGGCAAGACCGGCTGGTAGAAAATTATGGGTTGTTCTCCAAGTGAGTAGGAATCTGAAGGTCTTGTTGGTATCCCAGTCTTCTGTTCAGCTGTGCCAGAAGCAGCCAAAATTTTCAGAGCTTCTTCAGATAGATGACTACTTGGTAAGGCCTGTTGGTAGAAAATAACAGGTTTCTCACTAAGTGAGTAGGAATCTGAAGGTCCTGTAGGTGTCCAAGTCTTCTGGTCAGCCGATCTAGAAGCTGAAACTTCTGGAGAATCTCTAGGTATATAACTCTCTGGTAAGTCTTGTTGGGAAGAAATACCAGGTTCCTTTCTACGCAAGGTGGAAGTAGAGGCTACAGGTGATATGCCACCTTTCCGGTTATCCGGTCCAGGAACAGATGAAACTTTCGAAATGTCTTCAGTTTGATGACTCTTTAGCAAAGCCTGCTTATAGAAAACACCAGGCTTATCTATTTGTGAGTAGGAAGCAGAGGACACTGTTGGTGTCCCAGTCTTCTGTTCAGCTAGCCCAGAAGCAGCTAAAACTTTCAGAGCCTCTTCAGGTAGATGACTACTTGGTAAGGCCTGTTGGTAGAAAATAACAGGTTTCTGGCCAAGTGAGTAGGAATCTGAAGGTCCTGTTGGAGTTCCAGTCTTTTGGTCGGCTGATCTAGAAGTTGAAACTTTTGGAGAATCTCTAGGTATATAACTCTCTGGTAATTCTTGCTGGGAGGAAATACCAGGTTCTTTTCTACGCAAGGTGGAAGTAGAGGTTACAGTTGATATGCCACCTTTCTGGTCTGGTCCAGGAACAGATGAAACTTTGGAAATGTCTTCGGCTTGATGACTCTTTAGCAAGGCCTGCTTATAGAAAACACCAGGCTTATCTATTTGTGAGTAAGAAGCAGAGGATACTGTTGGTGTCCCAGTCTTCTGTTCTGCTGGTTCGGGGGCAGATGAAACTTTTAGGGCATTTTCTAGATTACTGTCTAGCAACTTGTGTTGATAGAAACTGCTGGGTTTCTCTTTATATGAGTAGGAAGCAGAGATTAGAGTTGGTATTCCAGATAGCTGATCAGCTGGTTCAGAAATGGCTGAAACTCTGAGATTCTCTTCAGGTAGATGACTGTCTGACAGGACCTGCTGGTAGGAAACAGGCTTCTCCCTAGGTGAATAAGAAACAGAGGTTACTGTTGGTATCCTGGTCTTCAGGTCAGCTGGACTTGGGACAACAGACTCTTCCACAGACTTTTCTGTTGGATGACTACTTGGCAACTCCTGTTGATAGAAAACACTAGGCTTTTCTCTACGTGAGTGAAAACCAGGAGATACTGCTGATATCCCAGTTTTCTGGTCAGTTAATCCATAAAAAGCTGATGCTTTCAAAGGCTCTTTAGTTGTATAAATGTCTGACAAGGTCTGTTGGTAGGCAATATCAGGTTTCTCTCTCTGTGAGTACAAACCAGAGTGTGTAGTTACTATCCCAGTCTTCTGGTCATCAGGTCCAGGAACAGAGGAAATTTTTAGAGTCTCTTCAGTTAGATGACTCTGTGGCAACTTCTGCTGGTAAAAAATACTATTCTCTCTAAGTGAGCTGGAAGCAGAGGAGACAGTTGCTGTCCCTGCCTTCTGGTCAGAAATATCAGGAATAGCTAAAACTTTCAGATTCTTATCAGTTAAATGACTTTCAGGCAAGGCCTGTAGATTCAAAGTATGGGATTTTTCACCATATGAGTAGGAAGTAGAGGATACTGTAGTTATTCCAGTCTTTTGTTCAGCTGGCTCGGGAACAACTGAAACGTTCAGAGTTTCTTCAGTTAGACGGCTGTCTGGCAAAGTCTGCTGGTAGAAAAAATCAGGCTTATCTTTCTGTGAGTAGGAGGGGGAGGTTATAGTCTGTATGGCAGTCTTCTGGTTGGCTGATTCAGGGACAGCTGAAACTTTCAGTGATTCTTCAGGTAGGAGACCATCTGGCAAGCCTTCTTGGTATAAACTACTGGGCTTCTTTCTTTGTAAGTAAGGAGTAGAGGTTATATGTGGTGTCCTACTCTTCTGGTCAGGTGGCCCTGAAACTTTTCGAGTCTCTCCAGTTGGCAACTCTTGTTGGTAGAAAACACCTGGTTCCTCTCTATGTGAGTAGGAAGTAGTGCTTACAGTCTGTCTGCCAGTCTTCTGGTCTGGCGCTCCAGGAACAGCTGAAACTTTCACAGCCTCCTCAGTTAGATAACTACCTGGCAACTCCTGTTGGTAGAAAATACTGGGTTTTTCTTTATGTGAGAACAAAGAAGAGGAGACTGTGGCTGTCTCAGTCTTCTGATCAGCAGGTCCAAGGACGGCTGAAACTGTCAGTGACTGATCTGTTGGATGACCATCTGGCAAGCTCTCTTGGTACAAAATATTGGGCTTCTCATTATGTGAGTAGGAAGCAGAGGGTTCTGTTGGTAACCCAGTCTTATGGTCAGGTAGTTCAGTAATATGTGAGACTTTCAGACTTGATGCAGTTTGATGACTGTCAGGCAAGGCCTTTTGGTTAAGAGTATCAGTGGGCGGACCAGTAGTACTTTTTTGTGAACTTAAAGCCAACTGAGGCAAGTCTTCAGAGGACAAGGATAAATGGGATCCAATGTCTGAATCTCCTGAAGTGGTAATGCCTGACTGCAACTTCGGTTGAATAATTTCAACTATGTCTTCTTTAGAGGTGTCTCCTAAAGAAAAAAGTATCTGTTAATATTATATATGTTTTCAACTTAAAAAAAAAAACCTTTTTCATCGTACCACAGAGATATATGTGCACCCGTGTTTATAGCAGCACAATTTGTAATAGCTAGATCTTGGAAACAACCTAAATGCCCATCAACTGAAGAATAGATAAAAAAGATGTGGTAGTTTTATACAATGGAGTACTATTCAGCCATAAAGAAGGATAAACTGGAGACTTTTATAGGTAAGTAGATGCAACTAAAAACCATATTCATAAGTGAAATGAATCAGACTAACGTGTGAACATCATATTGTCTCCCTAGTGTGAGAAGCTGAAAAAAAATTTATATATATATGCACATAAATATATATAAAAGATAGTTACACTACTAATTTTTCTTGGTTCATTCAAAAGAAAAGTTTGTGCTAATATTGTTCAGACAATTAAATGCAGTTACCTTGTATTCTGAGTAAATAATTTAAAGAAAACAATATGCAATGTATTAACCATTGTTACCCTCTAATAATCATGTTTTGAAATTATTTTATTTTTTTCTCTTTAAAATTAAAAAAAAAATTTTTTTTTGCATTGAAAAGACAACTCCACCACCTTGAGCTGTTTAGCTTTTAGAAATGAATCCCACAGAAATAATCATCAACAGAGACAAGTGTACATGAAGACATTAATTACAAAGCAAACTGAAATGAATAAATCATAAACAACAGAATAATGGCTTAAAATAACAATATATCTACTTATCCACTATGAGATTGATTATACAGATCTTAAAATTTAGATTTTTAAAGAATTTTCAATGGAATGGGAAAATGCCATGGAGTCTGGGATTTGATCTCACCCTACTTACAAGCTAACAGCCTGTTTTGTCAGGAATGCTGGTGGAAGACGTAATTTTCTTAGAGAGAAAGACTTGATTAGCCATGGTATAACAAGGTCCATCACCTAATTTTCAAGGGCTTCTCATGCCCTTAAATCCCACAGAAGCAATGCAATACAGATCAGATGTATGACAGTCAGGCAATGAGTTTGACTGATTCTCTTTGTATAATGTACATGTCTGTGTGCATGTATGTGTTTGTGCACATGTATACACATATATAAATAATACCTTACATATAGGTAAACTGAGTTTCTAAAATAACTATGTAACAGTACTTCTCAGTGTGGTATCTTGCTAACTTGTGGATTCTGGTTTAGCATATCTGAAATGAGACTTGAAATTTTCCATTTTACAAGCTTCCTAATGATACTCAATACTATTGGTCCTTAGACCCAATTTCTGAGTAGCAAAGATACTTAATTTTTCTAGAGTTGTAGAGTAAATGACAAAATCTGATATCTTCATCCTTTGAACTTAATTCTGAATTCTGAACTACTTCCACTACAACTGACTACCCTTCTCTAAACCCAATGATAAGCTGCAAAAAAAGTAGCTGACACAGATTGAGTAGTGAATTATGCAGTAAAGGAGTTGATGTATCAAGTATTAACTCTGCAAAAAAACTAAATGTGACGGCCACTACAGTGCCTCATGCCTATAGTCCCAGAGACTTGGGAGGCTGAGGCAAAAGGATGACAGATTTAGAGGAAGTGGGGTGATGGGAAGGGGAAGGAGGGAAGGGAGGGAGAATAAAAGAGAGGAGGAGGGTGGGAGGAGGAGGGTGGAAAGGAAGAGAAAGGAGAAAGGAGGAGAGATAAAAGAAGAGGAAGAAGTAGAGAAGTGTGGGAAAAAGAAAAACTAAAAATGAAGAAAAATGTGTAGCTGCACTGTAACGAGAAGGAATAAGAATTACGAATATCTGTGTGAGGAAGTAAAATTGGCTAAAAAAGTTAATAAACCAAAAAAATTTTAACAAGATAAAATAAAATATTAACAAAATCCCAGCTCTGCCCTCAAAGAGCTGGAAGTCATATAGGAAATAAAAACCAGAAACAATTATTATCCTCCCTGTTGAGTACAGTGATTAGAGGGACTGTTTGCAAAATCAACAGGAACACATAGAAAGAATACCTGACTTGCAAGGAATCACAGTGGTGGAAACAAGGAAGGATTTCCTAAAGGACACAAGCTAAATGAAAAGATAAAGAGCAAGAGTTGGAGAAAGATGGGACATAAAGATGGAAAAAGAAACTGTTCCAAGCAGAGAAAGTGGCATTTTCAAGGTCAAGGGGACAAGAGGATCTAGCATAATAACAGTTCAATATGATTACAGAGGCCAGAGAAAGTATAAGGCTAAAGGTGTGAGCAAAGATCTTCTAGGACATACTAAGGAGTCTGGAATTTATCCTGAGGTTAAGCAAGACTTTCAAACTGAAAGTGACACTATCTAGCCTGCTTTGTAAAAGAAAAGAATATTTGCCGGTGATCTAGCTCAGCGGCCTAAGCGCCTGCCTAGCAAGCGCAAGGTTGTGAGTTCAATCCCTGGTGCCGCAAAAGAAAAAAAAAAAAAAAAGAATAAAGAAAAGAAAAGAATATTCTCCCTTCCATTAGAGAATGGGTAGGAGACACCCCCCAAAAAAGAAGAGTTTCCTATTACTAACACAATAATTCAAAAAGAAAAAAAAGAATATAAAAATCAGAATCAACAGGATTGAGTAATTAAGGATAAGAATCAAAGAACACACATTTCTGGCTTGGCTGATGAAACCATCATACATACAATGAAAGGAAATACAGAAGGAAGAGTAGTTTTGAAGTTTAAGTTTTGAAGTTCTGAAATTAAGTGCCTAAGGAACATCCAAATAAAGTTGTTCCATAAGTATTTAGGTATATACATCTGTAACATAAGACACATCTAGATAAGCGTCAAAATTACAGAAGTCATTGGCCATGGAAGCCTTGGGAACAGATATTACCTCAGAAGTTAAGATCTTTTCCTGCTCAAAGAATTATTTTCTAACATGTTTCTATCAGCTTCTGTAATGAAGTCGAGGGCAGCCAATACTGTACCACTGAATGACACTCAGTAGTGTTAGGAAATAATCGTCAGGACTCTTCAAAGCCTTTATTATGTGTCACGGTTTGGATTGAAGATAAAATAAAAATAAATAAAAATAAAATACAGCATCTGAGGAAGAATTCTGATAAAGCAGTGGTGTGTTATGCTTATGAAAAGGTTACAAGGCAATTCAAAATTCAAAAGAAGAGAGAGAATAAGATGGAATGAAACACTCCTAAAGAAAGTGGAACTTAAGGTAGGCCTTAAATAGAATGTGGAAATACTGAGAAGAGAGGAAGTAGCATTTCAGAAAAGAGAAAAGTGCAAGTAAAATTAAAATATCATAGGCAGGAAGAAATGTGACACTATGGGTACAGAAGTAAATGCAAACAAAAACAAAATAGTTTACCTGATATAACCAAAATGTACATGAAAGGAAATTACATTTGGATAAATGAAAGGTCTTAGAAATCAAGAGGAGAAAGGAAGACACTAACGTCAATTAGATTTAAGGAAGACAAAAGGTGGTATGTGATAACTATGAAAAAAGCTCTGTTACCCCATTGATTTTGCAAACAGTCCCCTTAATCACTGTACTCAACAGAGAGGATAGTAATTGTTTCTGGTTTTTATTTCCTATATGACTTCCAGTTCTTTGAGGGCAGAGCTGGGACTTCATTAGTATTTTATTTTGTCAAGTCAGGGATTTAGCTCAGTGACTCAAGCACTTGCCTGGTAAGCACGACTTTGTGAGTTCGATCCCCAGTACCAAAAAAAAAAAAAAAGTTTTTTTTATTTTGTCTTGTTAAAATATGTGAGGTGAGTCTACAGCCCTACCACCCTGAATGTGCCCAATCTAAAATATGTGAGGTGATAAATGGGTTTATCAACTAGATTTAGTTATTGGAGAATATATACAGAAATGAAAATATCATGTTTTCAATATAAAATTTTAAAAATAATTTTTAAAAATACCTGTGGAAATTTTTAATATTTAGGACAGTGTAATATTGGTGCAAGGACAGACAAGTAGACCAACAGACAGACTAGGGAGCCCAGAAACAGGTTCCCACATATCAGTCACCTGAAATATAACAGAAGTAATATAAGAATACAGCTATGAAAAAAGACTGCTTAGGTTTAAGTAGTCCAGTGTTTTATCATGTATGGGCCTTATGTAAGTCATTTAACTTCTCTAAGATTCAATTTGTTGAAATATCAAATAGGATAATATTCACAATCATCATGAGTCAAATATGGATAAGAAATGATAATAGTATAATTATATACTATATAAATATTCTAGTAAGTAAAATGTTTAGCAAAGAAAGCAAGTAATAAATAAATATTAGGTATTATTATTAGGGTGTAATGAGGTGCATATTTTAGGAGAGTTTCATGGCATTGGTGTCCCTGTCTTCCACATATAGTACAGGTGCAATGGAATACATTCTGTAGTCCGAGATCCCTGAGCCCATTTAGAGAAAGATCTTTCTTTACCTCTCTTTTCACACCCACACCCTCTCATCAAGTAATTTCTACCAAAAGCTAAAAGATAGCACTTAAAGTTTGGTTTTCCAGTATAGAAAAAATCCATTTATCCTCCACTCCAAGACAAAAGAACACAAACTCACTTTTTATTCCACCTTCTTGGAAATAATCCAATAGATAATCATAAAGATTCTGAAAGGTAGAAAGTGGATGGCTGCCTGGCTAAGGACCTCAAGAAGGGAAAAATAACACAGCAGTGAGTTTTCTGGGCTTTCCTTTCAATTCTTACATATGTCAAGCTGGAATCTAGAGGGGCCTGCAACCTGCAACTAGACACAGGGACAGAGATAGTGACAAGGATAGAATAAGAGGGAAGAAAGGAATCAAAGAAAAGCCTGCTGTCTGGGCTGATGGGAAAAAAGCAGGCAACCAACCAGAGACTTAGTAGACAGTTTCACCCGCTACTACCCATCTGGCAGAAACAAGGAAGCAAGCTTGCTCCAACCACCCCACCCAGCACTGGAGGGAGAAAGGAAGAGAGAGAAGAAAAAGCAAGAGGGAAAAGAAATGAAAGAACCATAACAGAGTAAAGTTTAGGTAACGTATTAGAATAAATTTAGTATAAATCGAAAGCATATTCTGACAGGTTAAAATAAATCTTAAGAATCCCAGAAGCAATACTAAACAGTACAACTTTAAAAAACAAGCTAGAAAGTCATTAAAGAAACTGTCACTTGAGAAAATATTCACTTAGTGCAATAAAAAGCAATAAAGGAAAAGAATGACAAAAAGAAATGAGACACAGAGAAAAAGTAAAACAGAAAGTTTAAGTACAATCATATCAATAGCAGCATTAAATGATTTTTACATCAAAAACAAATTGCCAAACTGGATTTAAAAAATAAACTTGAGATGTAAATATACACTTACTACAGAAGATATATTTTAGATCAACAAATACAAATTGGTTGAAAGGGATGAAAAATGACCAACCATCAGACAATAACTGTTAAGAATGGACAGTATATCCTAACATAAGACAAAATTGACATTAAAACCAAAATGTTACTAGAAATAAAGAGGGATAATGTATAACAACAAAAAAGTCAATTCATCAGAAACTAAACATATACTGACTTAACACCATAGTTTCAAAAGGCATTAAGCACATATCAGAGACGAGAAGGGAGAAAGAAACAGTAATAGTTGAAAACTTCAATACCCTGCTTTCAAAAATGGAGAAAACAATTAGGCAGAATATCAACAAGGATACAGAAGACTTGAATCCATAAGTTAAACCAACAGAACTAAAAAGCTTCCATAGAACATACCACTTAACAACAGCAGAATACACATTCTTCTCAAGCATAAACTGTATATTCTATAGGATAAACTATATGCTTAGATATAAAAGAAGCCTCAATAAACAAAGTATTGAAATTATACAAAGTGTACCTTTCACAAAAATTAGAGTAAAATATCAGTAAAAATGAAAATTGAACAACATATTCTTAAATAAAAGGTCAATGAAGAAAAACTACAGTGGAAAGCAGAATATACTTTTACATTAATGAAAACAAAAATATAACAAAGACTTAGGAAGTGCAGCTAAAGGAGTGCTTGGAAATTTACCAATTAAAATAAACACCTATATTTTTAAAAAAGATGAGAAAGCATGATGTGGTGGTACATACCTGAAATCCCAGATTCTTGTGAGGCTTAGAAGGATTGCAAATTTGAGGCCTTCCTGAGCAACTTAATAACACCTTATCATGAAGCAAAATTTAAAGAGGCTGGAGACACAACACCATGGTAAGAGCATATGATTATATAATGCTCAGTACTAGTGATGGGGGGAAAAGGCAAATAAGGTATAGTGGCACATGCCTATGGTCTCAATTGTCAGGCTCAACTCAGGCATGACCCTTCTAGCACCCAATCCGTTTTAACAAGCCACACTACTCTCAGCAAAAACCACTGCCCAGCACAAGTGCTGTCCTCAGCAAACACAGGACAGGATGTCCTAAAGAAGAGATAAGGCAGAGCTTGGAATCATAGCGCCAGGACATCTGATAACACCCATACATTTGCAGTGGCCCCTCTGAGAACTCTGACTACTAATGTTTGCTCAGACCTCCTCACATGATGTCTCTTGACAGATCTCCTTAAATGATACCTCACTGATTGCCTTACCACCTCCCTTTTCAAGCCATGCTTTTCTCTGTTCCCCATAAATTGTCTTCTCACTCTCTATCTGCCCACACCTAGGTATATTAAATCTTGTGACCTGTTGCCTTCACAGAATAAGCCTGTCAGATGGTCTCTGACTTTTGTCTTTTGTTACACCAATATTACAGATAGCTAAGTTATTTAGAAATATTATGAGACAAGGATGGGCCCTCTAGAAATCAGTGCAGAAGACAACTGTGGCTGGAGGTGCATTCATTGAAAGCCAGACTTCAAGAAAAAGAGGAAAGACTATACCCATATACTTACCTTAGGGATGAGTAGCAGTGATTGATACTTTAAATAGGCATCAATCACCCTTGGGTGGAGGACCAAAACCTCCTTAATTCACCCTTTCCAGGAAAGTCCTTGTCCATCCCCTGTGGGATTGCTACATGACTAGCTACCCCATGTGATTCCCATTTAATCAATATTACCTAAGTGACTACACTTGTAATCTTATTGATTGATCATAGTTTTGTCCCACCTCACACACTTGCAATATTACCAAAGCAACTATACCCATTATCTTACTAGTTGATTATAGTTCGGTCCCACCTTAAACCCATCTCACCTCATGGCAGCTCTACAAAACTCCCTTGAGAAGCAGGATCCCTGGCCAGTCACTCTGGACCCCTCCCGTCTCACTAACACAGAAGTTAGTCTTTCTCAATAAATACTTCCTGTTTTTAACCTTTGTTGTTCCTAGAATTCATTCTTCAATTTTAGAAAACACAAACTCGAGCCGGGCCTGGTGGCACACGCCTGTAATCCCAGCACTCGGGAGGCTGAGACAGGAAGATCACTGAGTTCAAGACCAGCTTGGGCTGCCACAAAAAAAAAAAAAAAGAAAAGAAAAGAAAACACAAACTCAGCATATCACACATCTAGCAGGTTGGGAGTTGTATTTTCCTTATATTATCGGGAGGTTCTACATCATCCCTGTATCATCAATACTCTGCGAGGCTGAGGCAGTTGAACTGAAAGTTTGAGACCAGTTTGGACAACTTAACAATTTAGCAAGACCCTGTCTCAAAATAACAAAAGGCTGAGAATACAGCTCAATGTGAAGGCCCTCAATGCAATCCCCAGTACCCAGTCACATACACACACACACATAAATGTCCACTGCAAGAAAGAATAAAAAGCAGAAACTAAACACAAAGCAAGTGGACAAAAGACTAAAATGCACATAAGTAAATATAACAAATTAGAAGAGAAAATCAGAGATTAAAAAATAGAGACAAAGTTTATTTCTTTGAAAGAAAAACTGAAAATATTTAGCTCACCTCTCCAAAAAAGCAGCAAGAAAACTAAAATTACTAAATCAGGAATAAAACAAAAGGCATTACATCCAGTGTTACAGATTTTAAAAAGGATTATATAAGAATATTATGATTATCTATAGAATATAGATAGATAACCTATATCTATAAAAATAGATAACCTAGCTGAATGGACCACTTTCACATAAAACACGTATTATCAAAACTGCCTACAACAGGTTAAAAATGGCGAGTAGGATCAGAAGCAAAATACAGCCACTCGGGAACCATGAATTGAGATACCTGGAAAACAACAACTTAGTGAAGGAAACAAAATTTTAAAAGAGCCAAATAGGAAAACAAAACTACACAGAAACTGAAGACAATGCAGACAGGAGGATGAAGGTTGTCTGGATCCCCCAGCTTCTGGGGAGGGCAATTTGTCTATAATACAAGGTAAGTCTGGAGAGAGTTGGAAGCCCCACTGAGCAATTGTGGGCTGGGCCAGGAGCACTATACCAAGAAAACTCCAGTTATTTTAAGCTGCAGAAGCAGCACTGGGTTTTCCTCTGAAAGCAACTCCTATTTGGCAGGTTGGAGATGGACAAGAAATGCAGTGCAGCACCTGCCATATTTGAGTATTTAATCAGGAGTCACTTTGGGAAGGGGTAGTTAACACGTTCACGATAAGGCCATAAATTGTCTTGTTGCCAAGTGACTTGAACCACCAATGGTTTATGTATGTCTATGCCATCAGATAGCTTTTATTGATTTTATTAGTAAAAAAACTGATAAAAGCTTAGATCTGTTTGTATCACCAGTGGTACAAGCCTCCCAATGTGACTGTCATGCACACATTACCAGGACCTGGGCTTTTCTTTGTTAGTAAGTTCTTAATTACACTTTCAATTTCATTGACTGATACTGGGTTATTGAGAATTCTTATGTGTTCTTGATTCAGTTTTGACAGTTCATATGCATCTAGGAATCTGTCCATTCTGTTTTCCATCTTGTTAGAGTACAGGTTCTTCAAGTAAGTATTGATGATCTTCTGGATTTCCATAGGATCCATTGTGATTTCACCCTTTTCATTCCTAACTAACTGCATGAATGTGAGTCTTTTTCTTTTTTTTTTTTTTTTGATAAGGCTGGCTAAGGGTTTATCAATTTTATTTAACCTTTCAAAGAACCAACTCTTTGATTGATTCTTTCTATTGTTTTCTTAAGTCTCGGTTGCATATCTGCTCTTGTCTTTATAATTCCCTCCCATGTACAAGCTTTGGATTTGATTTGTTCTTCCTTTTCTAGAAGTTTGAGGCTCAACATTAGGTTATTTGAGCTCATTCTGTTTTCCTGATGTGAGAATTTACTGCAATAAATTTCTTATGACTGCTTTCATTGTGTGCCGTAAGTTCCAGTATGTGGTACTGGCATCTTCATTTAATCGTTGGTACTGTTCAATTTCTTCTTTAATTTCATCTGTGACCCATTGGTTGTTCAGAAGGTTGTTATTTAACTTCCATGTATTTATGGAGTTTTTGTGGTTTCTTTAGCTGTTGTTTCCATTTTCATTACACTATGGTAAGATAATTATGCATGGGATAAGTTCAATTCCTCTGCATTTATGTATGCATGTTCTATAGGCTACTATATGGTCTGTTTTGGAGAACATCCCACGAGCAGTTGAGAAGACTCTGTATTCTGATGTTGTGGGATGCAACACTCTGTAGACATCTACTAACTCCATTTGGTCAAGGGTTTGGTTCAGTTCTCATATTTGTTAATTTTGTGTTTAGTTGATCTATTCGTGACAGTGGGGTATTAAAGTCCCTCGTTAGAAATGTGTTACTGCTTATTTGATTTACATGTTCCTTAATATTTGTTTTATGTAGTTGGGTGTAACAATATTTGGTGCATATATATTTATGATTATCTCTTCTTCTTGTTTTCCCTTAACAAGTATGTAGTGACCTTCTTTGTCTCTTTTAATCAGTCCTAGCCCGAAGTTCATGAGAAGCAAAACAAGAGTTCATGATACCAAAACCAGAGAAGGATCCAACCAAAAAAGACAACCATAGGCCAATCTGTCTAATGAATATAAATACAAAAATCCTCAATAAGATACCAGTAAACAGAATGCAGCAAATCATCAAGAAGATTATTCACCGTGACCACGTAGGATTCATCCCAGAGATGCAGGGATGGTTCAACATACACAAATCAATAAATGTAATACACCTTATCAACAGAGCCAAACACAAAAATCACATGACAATCTCAATAGATATAGAAAAAGCATTTGACAAAGTCTATTACTCATTCGTGATTAAAACAGAAAAACCTACAGAAAATGGAAATAGAGGATCTTTATCTCAATCTGATAAAAGCTATCTATGACAAACCAACTCCAATATTATACTAAATAGACAAAAACTGAAAGCTTTCATTCTAAAATCAGGAACAAGACAAGGATGTCCACTATTACCACTCCTATGTAATACAGTTCTGGAAACATTAGCCAGAGCAATTAGACATGAGGAAGAAATAAAAGGTTAGGAAAGGAAGAAGTTAAATTATCATTATTTGCAGATAATGATACTCTACATAGAAAACCCCAAAAACTCCACCAAAAGATTTGTAGATTTAACAACTAAATTCAGTAGTGTACCTGAATACAAAGTCAACACTCAAAAATCAATAGCATTCCTGTATTCAAATAACAAACTCACTGACAGAGAAATTAAGGAAACTACACCCTTTACAATAGCCTCCAAAAACATGAAATACTTAGGAACCAATCTAACAAAGGAAGTAAAAGATCTATATATTGAAAATTACAGTACTCTGAAAAAGGAGATAGAAGAAGACATCAGAAAATGGAAAGATATCTCTTGTTCTTGGGTAGAAGAACCAACATAGTGAAAATGGCCAAACGCCCAAAACAGATATACAGATTTAATGTAATCCCAATCAAAATATCATTAGCATACCTCACAGAACTAGAGAAAATATTCCTAAAATTCATTTGGAACCAAAAGAGACCTAAAATAGCAAAGGCAATTCTGGGCAACAAAGACAAGACAGGGGGATCACAATTCCTGACTTAAAATTACATCATAAAGCTACTGTGATAAAACAGCATGGTACTGGCAAAAAACAGACCTGAGGATCAACAGAACAGATCAGAACATTCAGAAATAACTCCAAATATACTCAGCCTCCTTATCTTTCACAAAAGAGCCAAACACACACACTGGAAGAAAGAGAGCCTCTTTAATAAATGGTGCAGGAAACTGGCTTTCCACATGCCAAAGACTAAAACTAGACCCATTTCTATCAGCATGCACTAAACTAAAACCAAAATGCATCAAAGATCTAAATATTAAGACAAAAACACTAAGTCTGCTGGAAGAAAATATAGGTAGAACTCTTGCAGATACGGTGTAGGCAAAGATTTCATGAACAAAATTCCGATGGGCTGGAAAATACTACAAAGAATCAACAACTGGGATTTCATCCTGTTTAAAAGCTTTTGCAAGCAAAAGAAATTGCCAATACAGTGAAAAGACAACCCACAGAATGGGCAAAAATTTTAGCTAGTTGTCCCTCAAAGGACTAATATCCTAAAACATACAGAGTTGAAAAAAAATCAGAACCCCTCCCCTCCAAATTTAAAGATCCAACCCAAAAGTGGGCATCTGGATGAACAGATACTTCTCAGATGTAGAAGTATGAATGCAAATACATATATGAAGAAATGTTCAACATCACAGATCATTTGAGAGATGCAAATTAAAACAACACTGAGATTCCGTCTCACTCCAAAAAGAACGGCTATCATCAAGAAGTCAACCAGTAACAAATGCTGGTAAGGCTGTGGTGAAAAAGGAACCTTCTCCCCTGTGTGTGGGACTGTAGATTCACACAACCACTGTGGAAATCAGTGTGGGGATTTCTCAAAAAAGCTAGCATTAGGGCCGGGGGTTTAGCTCAGGTATAAACACCTGCCTGGCAAGTGTGTGATTGTGATTTCGATCCCCAGTACCAAAAAAAAAAAACCTACGATTAGAGGTCCCATTTGACCCAGCTATTCCCCTTTTGGGTATCTTGCTGAAAGAATTAAAAACATCATAGCACACAGATATATGCACACCCACGTTTATAGCAGCACAGTTTGTGATAGCTAAATCTTGGAAACAATCCAAATGCTGATCAACAAAAGAATGGATGAAAAAAATGTGGTTTTTTTATACAATGGAGTACTACTAAGACATAAGGAAGGGTAAACTTGAGACATTTCTAGCTAAATGGATGCACCTTTAGACCATACTCTTAAGTGAAATAAATCAGACACATGTGTGTAAGTAAAGACCAAAGTGCCTAAGAGGTACTGAGAAGTAGGAAGAAATTGTTCAAAAGAAATAGGAACTAGCTCAGCGGTTCAAGCACTTGCTTGGTAAGTGCAAGGTCATGAGTTTGATCCCTGGTAGCAAAAAAAAAAAAACTAGGGAGGGGGGAGAGGGAAAGGAGGAAGCAAAAAGAAAAGATAAAAGAAGGATAAAATGGAAAAGGCTTTGTAAATAAGGAGGGGAAGAAGGATTGAAGGGAAGGGAGGATATTGGGAAAATGAGGCATCGAGATATACATATACAGGTCAAATTCCCCATGATAAATATGATCATTATGTATATCCGAATTGTATCAATAAACAATTTAAAAATTTTTTTAAAGTAGAAGGACAAAAACCACATGATCCTATTAACAGACATAAGGTCCAACATCAATTCATGAAAAAAATCTAACATTCATGATTTAAAAAAAAAACTCTGAAGAAAACGGGTGTAGAAGGACCTTATCTCAATCTGGTAAAAGCCACTTATGATAAACCTACCACCAGCACCACATTATTTCAGGAAAAATTAAAAGTTACCCCTCTAAAATCAGGAACAAGGACGAGTATGTGTACACTATCACTACCTCTGTTAAAAAAAGGTTAAAAAAATGGTTCATTAGAAAATTTAAATAGACTTACAGCAAGGAAAATAATTTTAAAACTTCCTATAAAGAACAGGCCAGGTAGCTTGCTTCTTTGCTTCTTTCTTTTTTAATTTTACTTTAGTTGGATTTTTGTTTAAGACAAGGTCTTGTTATGTATTCCAGCCTGGCCTCGAACTCATAGCCATCTTCCTGCCTCAGCCTGCTATGTGCTGAGATTACATGTGTGTGCACCACAACTAGCTATAGCTGAGGTAGTTATACAGCAAATTCTCGGTAAAAAACGATAAAACACCAATCCTTTGCAGAGTATTCCAAAAATGACAAGGAATGCTTCCTAACTCAATTTATTACACCAGTATTCCCTTTATGACAAAAAAATTACGTAAGAAATCTACAGACCAAGATCTACTATTAATATAGACAAAGTCTGTCTAAAACAAACAAAATTGGCAAGCTGTGCATAATGCTAATTGGGAATCTGAAGCAAGTTAGATTCCAGTCTGGACAATTTAGCAAGATGCTACCTCAAAATAAAGTAAAAAGGAGCTGGGCGTGGTGGCTCACACCTGTAATCTCAGCACTTGGGAGGCTGAGACAGGCGGATCGTTGTGAGTTCGAAACCAGCCTGGGCTACAAAGTGAGCTCAAGGCCAGCCTGAATGGCATAGTGAGACCCTGTCTCAAAAACAGGGCTGGGGATCTAGCTCAGTGGTCTAAGCGCCTGCCCGGCAAGCGCAAGGTCATGAGTTCAATCCCTGGTGCCGCAAAAAAAAAAATAATAATAAAAAAATAAAGTAAAAAGGGCTGGGTATGCATTCACTGGTAGTGTTTATGTAGACTGTGTTAGGCCCTGAGTTTAATCCTTAGCACCAAAAGAACAAGCAAATGAACAAAAAATACTGGCAAACAAAATCCAGCAACATACAAAAAGGATTATATGCTATAACCAAAGAGATATACCGTATAACCAAGAATGCATCCACATAGGAAAATCAATTAATACACCATATGTATTAATAACCATATCATCAAAATACACATGAAAATCACTTGACAAAATGTAACAAACTTGTATGATTTAAATGTTCCCAAAACAAGGACTACAAAAAATATTCCTCAACCTGATAAAAAGGTTTCTACACAAATACCTATTAGTATACACAAAATCGTAAAAGTCTGGATTCTTTTCTTCTCAGATCAAGGATGTTAGCTCTTGCCACTTTTATTCATCACTGTATTGGAAGTTCTAGTCACGGTAACTGAAGAAATAGAATATAATGAAGGTATCCTGACTGGAAAGGGAGACCTAAAACTATCACTATTCAAAAATTACACGGTCTTATATACAAATATTAGTAGAAATTCATGGAGCCAGGGGTGGTGAAGCACATCAATAATTCCAGCACTTCTGAGGCTGAGGCAGGAAGATCACTACAACTCTGAGGCCTTCCTGGGTTACACAGTCAGTTCAAAGCCAACTTGAACCATATAGTGTAACCCTGCCTCAAAAACATACATACATACATACATACATACATACATAAATGCAAGAATAATTAAACTAATTAGTTCAGCAAAATTGCAGTGCGCAAGATTAATGTAAAAAATTAAATTTCTATATACCAGCAATGAATATTTAAAAATGAAAATAGGAAAACAACCCAATTTATACCATCAAAAAGATTAAAACACAGAATTAACAAACAAGTACAAGATTTATATACTGATAACAATATATTATTGAAAGAAACAAAGAAGACCCAAATACACAAAATGAATAGTATGTTTATAAAACAGGATATTTCATATTAAGATGGTAATGTTCTCAAAATGATCCACTGAGTCAACATAATATGATAAACATGCTACAATATGGATAAACCCTGGAGACAGTATAGTAAGTGTCACGTCAGTCACAAAAAGACAAATACTGTAAGATTCCACTTACATGTGGTAACCAGAGTAGTCAAATTCAAAGACTAAAAGAATAATGGTTACCAAGGACTAGGGAAAGGAAGAAATAGAAGTTACTGTTCAGTGACAGCAGCACAGCAATGTGAATGTACTTAACACTACTGAATTTAAAAATGGTTAAAATGGTAAATTTTGTTCCAAGTATTTTATCACAACTTAAATGTTTCTAATTAAAAAAATGAGAAGTGGACTTCATCAAAACTGAAAATGTGATGCAATCAATACCATCTAAAAAGGTTTTTTTAAAACCCCACAGAATGCCAGGAGTGGTGGTGCACCCCTGTAATCCCGGCACTCGGGAGGCTGAGGCAGAAGGATCGTTGCGAGTTCAAGACCATCCTGGGCCAAAAAGTGAGTTCAAGGTCAGCTCAAACTGCATAGCAAGACCCTTTTTAAATAAATAAATAAATAAATAAATAAACAAACAAACAAACCCCACAGACTAGAAAAAAGTTTTTGGAAGTAACATACCAAATAAGAGACCTGTATTCAGAACATACAAAAAACACTCAAGCCATAATAAAAAGATAAATAACCCAATTTAAAAGTGGGCAAAAGAGCCAGGGATATAGCTCAGCAGCATAAGCACCTGCATGGCAAGTGCAAGGTCCTAAGCTTGATCCCCAGTACAAAAAAAAAGTGGGCAAAGGAGTCCAACTGACATTTCTCTAAAAAAAGAAAAATAGCTAACAAACACAAGAAAAGGTGCTCAACATCATTAGCCACTAGGGAAATGTAAATCAAAACCACAAGAAAATACATCTTAGCCAAAAGTATGTCTATTACCACAAAGATAGGAAATAAGTGTTGCAAAGGACACAGAGAAACTGAAATATTCATATTGCTGGCTAGAATGCAATATGCTACACATGCTTTGAAAACAATTTACTAGTTCCTCAAGTCAATCAATAAAGATCCATGATCCAGTAATTCTACTCCTAGATATATATGAAAAAAAAAGGAAAACATGCCTAACAAAAGCTCATACATGACTGTTCATGTCAGATTACACACATAAAAGCCAAGTGGTTATGGGCCATTAACTGTTGAAGAGATAAATGTGATATACACACACAATGGACTATTATTTGACAATAAAAACAAGTATCGGTATAAGATGAAGGCGCTTTGTTTCTGCCACTCCAGCAGCTGGCAGATCAAAACACAACTGAAGACTGACTGGACAACATACACATGAGTACTGTCTTGACTGCCTGTATGTTCTGCTACCCTGGTTGGGTTCTGATTCCTTTTCCTTGTTTATTTTAGTGCTTGCTACAGGACTCTAGGTTATGTCCCCAGAGGACTAGAAGGTTCCCCACAAAGCTGTCTTGTTTCTCTTTTTTTATTGATGTAACTATTTTTCAGGGCACCTTGTTTTGTTTTGTTGAGCTATAGATTCAATGTATCGTTATCCTGCTTGTTTCCTAGTTCTACATCTTCTATTAATCTTATTATTAACTATTCTTCTCTGGGCTGCAATTCCAGCACACTGGGAGATTACTAGAAAGGTTGCCTTTGTTCTTTATTTTATAAATACTACCCTTGGGTTGCTTACTTTCAACTGTCTACACCTGCAGTAAAAATGTTTCCCTTATGGATAATATGTATTAGCATTCTAAGAATATATAAAAATTCAGGACGTGAGGAATTTCAAATTAAAGTTTAAGGTACAGAAACCCCCATTGTTAAGCTATACAAACCACCAACTTCTTTTACAAGCTACTCCCTCTTATCAGCTTCTTGCTAATGAAGAAACTGGGGAAACTGAGGGAAAAGATTCTCCTCTATAATAGAAAAGGGGGGAATGTTGGGGTGCAATTATAATGTAAGAACACATTTATAAAATAGCAAATTTATAGATATTTCATGATCAACTAGAAGTCTCTGACCAAGTTTCTGTCCTGCTGTTTCTGCTGAATTGACATGGGACGAGGATATAGCTCAGTGGCACAAGCACCTGCCTGGCAAGTGCAAGATCCTGAATCCAATTCTGGGTACCAAAAAAACAAAGCAAAACAATTGACCTTAACGGTGTCTGAAGTCCAGCTACATACCTCTGATGGGCACTGAGTCAAAGTAACTGTCTATACCTTAAGGCACCCTGGGCTAATTCAAGGACCCCTCCCCAGAATGTTTCTATATTATGGTAATAATACCTTTAACTATGCTTACTCTGTAAGGGCCCCCATCCCTTGTTCCCAGTGTTTCTATATTATGATAAAACAATTCCTTTGTTTCAACAAATCTGCTCAAGACTAGCCTGCCTGCCAATATATGACTCAATGCTTATAACCAATTATGTAACATTTTGTCATTTGCTTTGTACTCCCACTTCTAAATTACACATAAACTAAGCTCTTTTGTTAATTCAACACTGTTGCCTTTGAGGAATTATCCTGCAACAGTCCACTGGTGTAACAATTATATGCTGCCTTCTTAAAAAAATAAGTAAATAATAAGATGAAGGTACTGAGAAATTGAGGGTTTGGGGAGCCCATCCCTCAAAGAACACACACTTTTTTTTTTTTGCGGCACCGGGGATTGAACTCATGACCTTGCGCTTGCCAGGCAGGCACTTAGGCCACTGAGCTAGATCCCCGGCCCTGGTGTTTTTGAGACAGGGTCTCACTATGCCGTTCAGGCTGGCCTTGAGCTCACTTTGTAGCCCAGGCTGGTCTTGAACTCACAAGGATCCGCCTGTCTCAGCCTCCTGAGTGCTGGGGTTACAGGTGTGAGCCACCACGCCCGGCTAGAACACACATTTTAATAGTTGGCACTAAAAGCCCTCATCACCTAATTACCTCCCAAATGCTCCACCTCCTAATACAAGCATCTTGGGAGTAAGAATTCCGACATACATATTTTGGCAGGAAATAAACATCCAGACCATAGGACGTTCCCAGATCTTTTCTCAGATGAATATTCTCTTTAACTTGAAAGGGAAAATCAATTAATTGTGACCAAGAGGACAAACAGTAGATGCAAACTGAGCATGGTGGCGCATGCTTTTAATTGCAGCATTCAGTAGGTAGAGGCAGGAGGATCACTGTGAGTTCAAGGCCAGCCTGGGCTACTTGGGAGTTGAAGACCAGCCTGAACTACATAATAAAACTCCCTCAAAAATACAAAAGCAAAAATAAAACAAACACACACAAAAAAAAGAGTGGATGCAAATAATCTAGCAGAGAAGAAATGAGAAAGATCACTTTTGAGGTAGAAAGCAAAATTACCTGCTACAATAGATGGCAAGTGGCAGAGACAGGTTAGTGGAATTTGAGGAGCAGCTCGGTAAATACTTAGAATTCATTCTAAAGTGATGAGTAAATGAATTGATGGGTAATTCTGAGAAGAAAGCTGAGGTTGGAGATAATGATTTTAGAAGACTGTTATCCTAGAGAAGCTAGTGGTATGGCTCAGTCTTTGTCTGAAGTCCTCAGAACCAAGGTATAACTCTCAATCTGAGTTCACAGGCCTGAAAATATGGCCAAGGAATCTGTTCTGATAGCCAAGTGAAAGAAAAGAATGGTGTACCAACAAATTTGCCTTTCCTCTACCTCTTTTTCTATCCAGGCTTCAGTAGACTGTACAGACCCACAGGAATCTATAAAGGCAGATTTCCCTGACTTAGGCCCATTACTCAAATCTTGTACATGGACATCCTCCCAAATGTATCCAGATATAATGCTTTACCAATTATTCAGGTATCTTTTAATCTGGTCAAACTGCTAAGAAGGCACAACAAGACATTTTTCCATAAGCTAGCGGTAAGGAGGACACTTAATACTTCTTATTTCTACACACCTGATAAATGTTTGACACTCTTTGGCACAGTGTCAGGAGAGAACCTCAACATTCTAAGATTTGAAGAACGATGTTCTGGCTCTCTAGTTGGCTCATAAGGAATAAATTCAGGCAATATAGATGAAAAAGGCTGATTAATGTCCAGATTAGAATGACCTATCTGTGAAAAGAGAAAAGAAATGAAGAAAATAAGATCATAAAATTGCATATTTCAACCGCTAACAATCAAACCTCATTGTTATAGAAATGCACACTAAATAGTTACTAACAGTTACTTGAGATCGTATTATCAACCTCTCAAATTCATATACATGTTTGGTCAACTCTGCTTTATACAATATTCACTAATAGGCCTAGAAATTTTCTGTTACCTACTTTGTTCTTTATATTAACAATCACTGAAGGATGCGAACCATAGTTTTATTCTTGGTAAGTGCAAGAATTTTCTTAGGGAAGAAGTGTGCTGCGGGGAGGAAAGAATGAAAAGGAAAGATGGAGCAGGAATATGTTTGGGCTCAAATATAACAAAAATGTAAGCATTATATTACTATAAAAATGACAAGTATTAAAACTCTTAAAACCTTGAACTTCTTGAAACAAAATAGTAGAGGGCTGGGTATGGTGGCACATGCTTGTATTCCCAGTATTCAGAAGGCTGAGAGGACTGCCCTGAGTTCAGGGCCAGCCTGAGCTATATAGCAAGAACTCGTCTTAAAAAAAAAAAGGTAGTGGGGAATATAAATTGATATAAATTCTGAAAAAAGTTCCTAAAGTTCCATCAGATTCCACTGAGTCCTTCATAGGACAGAAATAAGAAACTATTATTGGTGACACAAATCATAAATATGCATCACCTTTCACCAATATTCTCATATAAAAATAATATACCACTTTTAGCTCCATAAAAAGATCTGTCCAGCTATTCTGTCTCAGGAAGAATTTTAAACTGTCCTCTTAAAAAAAAAAAAAAAAGAAAGAAAAAAAGAAAAACTGTACTCTTTTTTTTCAATTCTCATGAAGTTAGCAGGGTACAGAAATGAATATTCTGTATCTATTACCCATACAGGATTCTCTGGACCAGCAGTCCTCAATGGAAGATCTTGTACCCCAGAAAAGAATAGCTGGCAATGCCAGGAGACATTTTTATTGTCATCAGCTGGGAGAGGGACGGGTTGG